>JAHBMJ010000517.1:0-12500 GCA_018398765.1 Chromera velia | reverse complement strand
AAGATGGGACCCATCGCTTTGACCTGCGTCATCTTCAAGCACACTGGCCGCATAGCTGTCCCTACAGATGACGCATTAACTTTTTGAATTGACCTTAAGTCTAGCTTTAAGTGATTGATTGATTGACCTATAACATAGGACTTAGGTTATTGAAAAGTGTCAGTGACTGTTAGAATTCTGCCAAGTCTTTGCTAACTACCAGCAAACTCTGCCGGTAATTACCGGTTACCGGTAATGAAGCTTGTCTACCGCCAAAAAAATCGGCAACCCTGCTCCCCCCCAATTAACCTCCCCCAACTGCACCCCGGCTCACTGTCTCAACCGTCTCCGCCGTCTCCACTATCTCCGCTGTCTCTGCCGTCTCCGTTGTCTCCACCCTCCCTACCATTTATACCGTCTCCACCATCTCATCTGGTCTTCTTTCTCTCCTAGTTTCTCTCTTCCAGTATCTTCATGCTCGCCTCTGTTCCTCCCCTTCTTTGACCTCCAGACCCGCCTCACCCCTCCCTCCCCGCCGCCGCTCACCGCCGCTCCCTTTTCCTCCTGAGCTCATACCCTGTCTACCCCTCTTCTTCCTGGACGCCCTCTCTTTCATAGCTCCCTATATGTATCCCGCTCTTTCAAGTTGACATTCTCGTTCACCTCCAACCCCCAACCCGGTCTTGCCCCTCCGCATGCAAACCTTGATGCACCATATGCATTACTACAAGGAGCAGCAGTGCCACACATCAGACAGTGTCACACAGACATTCATATAGAGAGCCTACCTGGCAGAAGAACGAAGACAAGCGCCAGCAACAGAGCCAGCACCCGCTTCAACAACAGAAAGGATCCAAAACTGCAGGAAAATCAAAAGGCACACAAATCAGCCACAAAAAGACGTCCGGGCCAATCTCTCTCTGAGACTGGGTCGTTTGCTGACGTGGGCAGAAAATACAAAGGAGACGGGAGGGAAGAAATTAAGATAAGCCCCTTAGTACAATAGAGCGAGAGCAAAATCTGCTGGCGAGCAAGCAAGAGAAAACTTTAAGGCATTCCATAAAGAGGGAAAGATATATTTCTACTGTATGGTTGCCTGACGGGTCTCGGACGTTGCTTTCAACCCTTTTCCCAAATAATACGCAGAACCCACCAGAGAAGATTCCACAGGGATTTGATCCACCTCCCCGACAAAGCATAACTGGAGTCCTAAATCCTATATACATATACGTGAGAAGGAGGGGAGAAAGTCCATGAGCATTCACCAGGGCACATCCTTTCCTGACGCCTAGCCTGATGCCGTAGGACGCACTGTAACAACTTCACACAATCTGCAGATGGGCAGAGAATGGCAGAAACGGGACTGTATACTCAACGGAAGAGCTTAGAGACAAAGGCAGCTCCACCTGCCCGACAAAGCACAAAAGGAATTCCAAATCCTGCGTATACACATGCCAGAAGTAGAGGACAAAGCGCATCAACATTTAGCAAGTGGCATCCTTTTTTGACGTAATGCAACAACTTTACACAATCTGCACATCTGCAGATCGAGATAACCAGACTCACCAGAAGAGGGAGTCACTAAGGTAGTTCCCACTCCCCGACAAAGCACAACAGAAGTTTTAACACACACAATTGAAGTAAGTACGAATAAAAGGATAAAGCGCATAAGCATTCAGCAATGATGACTTATACACATAGCCAATTAATGAAAAAAGCATGCAGGTCCCCGGCATGAAAAGCCAGATAATCGGTTCTGATGCAAGCAGCCATAATTAAGCGTACCGCACCGCGGCCGGCACGCGGCATGCACGCGGATCCTGCGCCGTACGCGCTATGCAGGCACATGAAATATAAATATAAAGATCGGTTTTCGAGCATAGAGACTTCATGCTGCTTGCAACGACCAAACGAACAATGTCATAAAGAGAGAATTCTGTGCATTCCTTTTGTAACGACTGAACGAGTGTGTAGAGAGAGGAATCTCTATCATCCTCTGCTAGCTTGCAACGACTGAACGAACACGCAAGGAGACTCAACAGAATTTCTGCCTTGTTAATGCAACAACCAAGCAAATATGAAGAGGGAATTCCTGTGCGCTTCAGATATCGAGGTGCAATTGCTCTGAGAATGAATGTAGAGAGGGGCCCCCCCCTCTCCTATTTGAAAGAAGGAATGACTGCAGAGAGAGGGATCTATGCCTAGATCTATGCGCTTCTCTATCTGTGTGGTGGAATGAATCTGAGATTCAATGCAGAGAGGGATCTCTGCCCTCTCCTCTCTGTAAGAAAAAATGAATGCAGAGAGAAAGATCTGTGTCCTTCGTTGTCTATGAAGGAAGCAATGCATAGAGGGAGCTTTGCTCTTGCTGTCTGTGAGGCAGGATAAATCTGAGAATGGATGTAGAGAGCGATCTCTGCGTTATTCAATCTGCAAGAAGCAAAGAATGCAGAGAGAGGGATCTGTGCGCTTCTCTTCGGGAGACGGAATGAATCTGAGAATAGATCTCTGTCCTCTTCTATCTGCAAGAAGGAATGACTTAGAGAGAGACATCTGTAAGCTTCTCTGTCTGCAAGGCGGAATGGATCTGCGAATGAATGTAGAGAGGGATCTTTGTCCTCTCCTATCTGCAAGAAGGAATGAATGCAGAGAAAGGGATCTGTGCGCTTCTCTGACTATAAAATGTGTTCAGGGGTATGAAGACGGGTTAGATGCTAAGGGATAAAACAGGGTGTGCGCGATAGTATAAAAAATGTATGTGTGTAGGAACCCGAGAACAGAATATGGTCAGGTGAAGCAGCATCAGTGTGAACATGTGAAAAGAGACATGAAGACAGAAGATACTCAGGCTAGTAGTCGGGGGTACGAGGGACCCGGTTCTGACTCAGACTGTCTGGCCCGGTAATGATCGTGTGCGCAAGGGCATGTAAACAGAGTGTGCTCATTCAGAGGGGCAAGAAGAATGCGGTGCGTAGTGACAGGAGAAGAGAATGTGCTCAGGGGCAAGCAGAATATGTGCAGTCAGGGGAGCACAAGGACCGAGTGCTCAGGGGCAAGAAGAACGTGGTGTGCAGGGGACCGAGGAATGTATATGTGACCCAGTGATGATCCGGTATGATCAGGTACGCATGGGCAGGAGTCAGAGAGAAGTGCGCAAGAGCACAAGTCAGAGAATGTGCGCAGGGGCACCAGTCAGAGAGAATGTACGCGTTGGCAGAAGTCAAAGAATAGTATCAGAGAGAATGTGCGCAGGAGCATAAGTCAAAAAGAATATGCGCAGGGGCACCAGTCAGAGAGAAGTACGCAGGAGCACAAGTCAAAGAATGTGCGCAGGGGCACCAGTTAGAGAGAACGAGAGAGAATGTGCGCAGGAACACCAGTCAGAGAGAATGTGCGCAAGAACATGAGTCAGAGAGAATATGTGTAGGGGCACGAGTCAGAGAAAATGTACGCAGGGGCACGAGTCAGAGAGAATGTGCGCAGGGGCACGAGGAATGGGTGTGAATGTGTGTGACCGGGTAATGATCTGGTGTCATCGTGTTTGCAGGGGACGAGTCAGACAGAATGCATGCAGAGGTATGAAGAATCCGTGTTTACGAGGCACAGAAATAGAGTTTCCACTCAACCCAAGGCACGAAAAATGGGCAGGGGCAAAAAAGAGAGAGTTCACACTTAAATCAAGGCTATCACGAAGAAGCTTGTGCGCAGGGGCAAAGACAGAGTTTACGCTCGACTCAAAGGATGAATAAAAAGAGAGCTCACCGCTCAGCTCAAGGGCCTGAGTATGTATGAACTTGCAGGCAATGTATAGAGCTCACACTTAAGTCAAGAGCACAAAATAGCATAAAACGTAAAAGAGACGTAAGCATGAATCACAGTTAAACCAATCCACCTTTTTTGAAGGAAGTTGGTTGCTGGGTGCTTACGGAGCCGGGTCAAACGAAGCGGACTCTTCCACACGAGGGGGTGTCCGTTTAATTTCACCGACTGCTTCACAGATGGCCTTTCAGGTTCTCTTCTCTCACTGCTTTTTTTATTGCTTCTGTTGAGGTGTATTTTTTTTGCTGAAATATTGTTTGGCAGCGCAACAACGTGCGGTGACAACATACTATGACGACATGCGGCGACGATGCTTAAACGCTCGGCTCAAAGCTCTGCAAGCGCCGCCACGCCTTCCATTCAAACGGCCGGTGGCGCTGCATGCAAGATGAAAAAGATGAAACGAATATATCAAAAGACAGAAAAGTAGAGAAAGAAAAGAGAGAAAGGGAAATGATATTTTCGAAAACCGAAACGGACGATCTGTTTCGGGGAACTCTTCCCATAAGTCAAGATGACTGATGGGCTCTGAGAACGCAGGTGACCTGCATCTCTCTTTCTAAAGAAAAATTGAAAGTGTTTGGGGCTAAGACGACCGTGAGTGCATCTGAGAAGATCTCAGACCTCCTGATACATAGAAAAGTAGACTCGGCATGCAAAGAGCACCCAGTGTGGATCTCAAGTGCTGACAATTAAGTGCCGCCTGACGAAAGAAGTATATGAGAGCAAATCTAAAGACTTCGACTAAAAAAAAATTTCATTGTCCTTTTCCCTCTATTCTATGAGTGCAGCGCCCAGAGGGCGAGGGGAGAACTTCTGCATGCTGCCTTGACAAGAACAACTTGAAGCAGCTGATAGGCTACAACAGTGATGACGTGGTGCTATGAAGTGTTCACATGCAATGTCATGTGTTGATGTTAAAGAAACATTGGCAGATCGACGTACGTCTTAATCAAGTACAATTAAGTACCATATCTTTGAGAGTAGACCTCGGCGGGTTTTGCAAATTCATTTGGATCCCGGTCATATGACTTTTATATTGTGGAGGTACATGATTGGTACAGTCTTTTTAGTAACTTTCTACCCTGTTTTAATGCCCGTTTGACCCATTTTTTGACTTTAAAAAGCATGTACGGAGTGCAGTTATGTATTAACGTGTACAAGTTTATTATATTGCTTATATAAAGGCAAAGTTCAAGATAGTTTAAGACTATTCCAAACTTCTGCAGTCTCAGTTTAAGGAGTCGATAGTGACAGGGAAGAAAACTCGGGCGCAGAACTTGCGTACGGTAAAACAGATAGAATGACTGTCCACCAGATTCGTGACCAGAATATACCCAATTAACCGGTTGGGTAAGTGCCTCAGGGTACCTCCCTGAATCTAAGTACCACTTGAAGGAATATAATCAAGATGATCCACATCTGCAGCATCGTTTTTCAAGAGACCGCCCGCATGTATGGCACTGATAGTCAAGACACCACCCAAATGTGCGGCTAGGGCTTTCAAAACACCGTAAAGCATCCACGCCTGCGGTGCCGGCTTTCAAGCTTATCCCAAAATACGCCTTCAACTTTCAAGTGGTACTTAGGTTCAGGGAGGTCCTTCAGGGGGCATCAGTAGTTTGAATTATAATTCTAACAAGTCTTAGCCGTGTGTATCTCACGTTGGGGGGTAGCTCAGCTTTGCTGAGATCAGCCGAAAGGCCCTGAAATCGCATATACTCGCATAACGCATTTTTTCATTTTTGGGGGGGGGGGTTGCTTCTATCTCTGTCCATTACAGTGTTGCCCAGATTCTAAAATATGCCCTTCAAGCAACTCGCACGGAGCCGTGATCGTATATATATAATAATGCCTTAATTAATTACTGCGATTTACTGCATACATCGGTGCTCCTCAAGTAACTTGTACGGAGTTGTAAGTGTATATATGCTCGCGCGGTCCTGTAAAGCATACTTCATACGCGTTGCTGTGACCCCCGCCCTATGTATGCACACAAAATATGCCCAAGCCCCCGATGGTGTGTGTCAATCAAATTTGCGGACCCCCCATAAATGGCCCCCCGAGGCACTCACCCAACTGGTTGGGTGTATCAGGCTTTCTAGATACCGCGGTGTTTACGGTCAAACGCCGCTCCGCGGCACCAAGTGCTGCGGAGCGCCTAAAAGGCGTACCGCGGCACGCCGCGGTTGTAAAACTTGGAAGAAAGGGTGGGAACCGCGGCGTAACTCTTCCGATCCTTACCTTTTCTGAGGTGAGTTGAACTAAATTAATCAGTAATTCATTAAATTCATCGTTGGAACACCTTAAAAAAATTTTTTGGCACAAGAAACCGTTTTTTTGAGTATATGGGGCCATATCCCAAACAAAGGGAGGCGCCGCCGCGGAGGGGCCTGGAAAGGACCGCGGTGCTAAAAAAGGCTACTCTAGAAAGCCTGGGATGTATGATGTTTATGCAAGTGCGCACTGTGTTAGGGCCCCCGAGCCGGGCTAAGCTACCCTCCGAGGAGAAATGTATATTGACTCACCTTGATTCCACGAATTATATAAATATAATTCCGCGGGGACATCGATCTCCTCCCCTAAAAAATATAGAGTGATCGCGTGATATCAGGGCCTCTCGGCTGATCTCAGCAAAGCAGCTGAGCTGCTCCCCGATCTTAGTACGTGTCTGTATTTTTTTTTTTTTTTTTTTTTTTTNTTTTTTTTTTTTTTTTTTTTTTGTATATTGTTTAATTGGGTTTGCGCGCGGGCCGCCGCGACCCGGCGTCGCGGACCCGCGGACCCGCGGCCCCTGGAGCTGCATGCATGCATGCATGGCCCACTCACACCATCTCACACCATGCATCTCACACATTCTCACACCCCCTCAAATTTAGGCTCAAAGTCCGAACCATCAAGATCCCTCAAACACTCAGGGACGCTTTTTTCTCTTTCTTCCCCGAGCAGACGAGCGCCGTCGGAATATACACATAGCGAAGATGTTTTGTTTGCCATTCGCAATTACAAAAAAGGTTACGCGTGCAGGTTGCCACTTTGAGCTTCTTGGGTTTGTTGAAATTCTGAAGGGAGACGGCGACGATTGAATTGGCATCGCTGTGTATCCCATTCTCTTGTTTGTCTTCCAGTCCTTCCGCGAGCCCCTTTACCTCTTTCAAAAGAAATGTCACAACCTGCTACCATCTTCCAGAGTTCTCCTTCAGGTGGGTCGTCTCCGTCCGTTTCTCTCAAGGCGAGCGGACGAGACCTCTACTCTTCGCGTTTGTGCTCTTCACGCGAATTTGGACGAGTCTGATTTTCATTGACTCTCGGTCTCCTCTTTTCTTCGCAGCTGCCGGGAACTCTCAAAACATGGGGGCTCGAAGTACGCAGCCCATAGACAACGTGGTCTGCTCGCTCATTGAGCACGCTCGCCCAACTGCAGAGGTGCGCCGGTGAGGGGCTCTGTCATACACTTGTCATACCGATTTTCGTGTCGGAAAGTCCTGAGCCCCGGTATCTCTCTTTCTTGTCTTTCTCTTTCACCGACGAATGCTTCCGATCGCTTTCCATTGCAGGAGATATCGGAGCTTGCCTCAGACAGGAAGGGCTTCGGCTTGGCGCTGACTCTCCTGGGGTTCATCCGAATGGTCAGCCGGAGACGGAAAAGGTCTCGACGCCCCTTTCTCCTCGGAATCTTTTGCAGTTCGCGCGCAGTGGGACATCATTTTTGAAGCATATGGTGGCTGCCCGTAAAGAGTTTGTGTTGCCTGTTTGGCTTCTCTGTGTGTGCAGGGACGCTCCCTTTTGCCTCTGGCGTGTCTTGACCTTTCGGGTGAGTGAAGCAAGAGTTTCACCTTCTGCGTTTTTCGGATTTTCCTCCTCTGTCCTCTCCACCCTCTCGTCGGAATGCCTTGCACTGTTGCTCTCCGTTTTGAAGACCCTATGCCTGTGCCCTTTGCGGGCCGTCTCTGTGCAAGACGGACATCTTTCTGCTTGCCTTTCTCCTTTGGCTTCCTTGTGGTTTTGCTGTCCTTTTTATCGCTTTTCGTTTTTTCCAAAAGTCTGCCTGTAAAGATCCCTTGCCCGTACTACCCGCCACGCTTCCGGTGTATCCGTCTGCGTATAAGCGAGACCCATATGTGTCTGTACGCAAGCCTCTCGCTGAGTGCTCGTAAGCTGAAGCTTCTTCTGTCGTCCCTTCCCTCGGGGCCTGGTGTTGTGGAGACGCTCAGATGCGGTCAGTTGACGAGTAACCGGCGGCTCTGCAAGTATGACCAGGAAGGCGAAGAGGTCACATTCTCTTTTTGTCACATGAGAGAGACTGGACAGCCAGGCGGAAATGTCTCCGCAACGCCTGTGGCTGCCGTTGGCCTAGCATGTATCGTCTTTTTGTGCAGGTCCTCATGTCTGCCAGAAGGCCTGCCTGCCGGTGCTCCTCGGCTTCCTGCGAACGAAAGCGGGTGGGACAGGAGAGACATCGCCGATCTCTTTGAAGATTCTGAACCTCTCCAGTCAGTCTGTCGTCACTCTTTGATGGCCATTGATTCCCAGAATTTCTGTTTGTTGTTTGATCTTTCGATGAACCAGATGCCGAAAAAAAGAGGTAGTTTTGCATGATTCCCAATCGACAGGGCCTCTATCTCTCCCTCTCTCCATTCTGCGTGTACAAGCTGAATTACAAAGCGAACCACCATTTTTCCTCAATGCCTCTCTGCAGATTGCGATCTTGGTGAAGCCGCTGTCGCGATCTTTCATCATCTCCCTCGCTGTTTGGAGAATCTCGACGTCAGCGGTCAGCTAATCACGCAGCCAGCCAGTCGATCAGTCAGTCGTAGAGGTCATTGGAACAATCGATGGATGCATCAGTCGGTGAACTGACATGTTAACTGGCTTGTCTACGTGTGGATCACGTGACACAAAGAAAAAGGAGTGAGACCATCCATCACATTTGTTCGTACCTTTCGAAGCGTCTCCCATCTAGTGAGGCTGTGCGTGAGCGTCCAGATTGGTTCTCTGCTTTCTTCCTTGCGTCTGTTCGTCTCGCCGTCTTTCACCGTTCCTCTATTTATTGGTTGACTTTTCTTGCAAGTTTTGCGACGACACCACACGACTGCTGTGCATAAGACAAGAGTCTTCCCAATGTCTCGCTTCGTGTTATGTGTGTTTGCAAATGAAGAAGTTTCTCCTCCCCCCTGTCTCTGTTTGTGTGGATCCCTTCTGTGCATTTTCGTCACACTCCTTCCTCTTTTGTCGGCCGGCAATCTTGAGGCTCATCCTACACCCATGCCTTTTCTCTGTGGCGCCTGATTCGCAAAAGGGGTCGACTCATATGGTCGCTCCCTGTGCGTGCAGGTAACCGACTCCGGAGTGTGTCCGTGCGAGGGCTCGGGTCAGCCTTCTCTTTCGGATGGATCCCTAGCGTTCTCTGTCTCGACCTGAGTGACAACCCCATCTGCCCCTCTGGGATGAAGGCGCTCTCGAGAGGCCTCTCTTCTTCGCCTCAGTCACTCCCCCTGCAGTCCCTCAAACTTGCCCGAACAAAGGCCAAAGCGGAGGGGGTGGAGGCATTGGCAGAAGCACTGAAAGCAAAGAAGACGACCTCTCTGCAGACCCTCGACCTTGCAGAGAACGATATGAGGCCGGCAGGGTTGAAGCACTTAGCATCTGCAGTCAATGCAGAGGCAGTGCCGCAGTTGAGAGTCCTGATACTGAAAGACAATTTGCTCGCTTATGAGGCATCAGGAGAGAGGGACTGCTGTTCCGCAGCCGAACTTCTCTCCACCAGCTCATTGAAAGACTTGGAGGAGCTTGATTTGAGTGGGAACCTTTTGTTTGACAGGGAGATTGGGGGTGCGGGCACGGGTAGTCAGCTGTCCGCTGCCGCCTTTGCAGTCCCAGGTCGTTTCCCAAAATTGCGACGGCTTGATCTGGGGCCCCGGCGGATGAGCTCTGTACAGTTGGCAGCGTTGGCGACTGCCCTGAGTGCGGGGGGGGCGCCATCCCTTCAAGAGCTCGTCCTCCCGGACGGGGGCTCTTATGAGAATCCGAATCCAGAGGGGGTTGTTGCTCTTACCAGCGCCCTCAGTTCTGGACATTTGTCTCAGTTGAGGGGTTTGAAGGTCCGACATTGGGATGACATGACAGGTGAGGCATTCGGGGGGCTGTGTCGCAGCCTGGCAACAGGTAAGGCGTCCCTCCTGCAGACTCTAGATTTTGAAATGTCCAATGATGATGCTGCAGAAGGGGTGGTTGCTCTTGCAGAGGGGATTCAGGGACAGGGGTTGTCCTCGCTTGAAAGTTTTCGGCTAAAGCTGTCAGACGTAAATGGGTTTGCAGTGTCGGGCTTAGGACTAGCATTTGGTTGTGGGGGGTGTGCGGGTCTCCAGAAGCTTGATCTCGCATGGGAGGAGGAAGGGGATGAGGGGGTAGGGGGACTAGCGGAGGGTCTGGGTGGGGGGCGTTTGCCGTCTCTTCGGGATCTTTCTCTCGAAGTGACATGTAGGAGGAGAGAGGGTGAGGGAGAGTGGGGGGGAGAGGGATGCATAGCTCTGGGGGAGGTTCTGAGTAGGGGTAAGGTGCCTTCCCTCAGGACTGTCAGTCTAGATTGGGAGTGTAACCACAGCTTTCGTTCTCTCTGTGAGGGTCTGGCTCGAGGGAAGATTGACCCTCCTGTGATGGTGGACATTCATTTAGTAGGTGGGGTTCAGGACGCAGATATGGGGGTGATGAGATTTGCAGAAGTTATTCGAGCGGGCAAGATGTCGGGGTTGCGGCACGTGAAATTTGCGGCGTATCAGTTGCTCAGCCCGCGAGTTTTAGGAGAAGCCCTAACACATGCAGATGCGTCTTTGAACTCCCTGGAGGAGGCGCACCTCCTCTATGTAAGCGACGCAGTCATGTCCGCCTTTTTCGAGGGCCTCTCCAGAGGTCCGGGCAGTCTGCCCGCCCTGCATACCCTCAATTGTTCCCTCGCCGGCTCTCTAAGAGCACAGGGTTCTCAATCCCTCTCTGCCCTTGTGAGTAGGGGCAGGGTCCCTGCCCTCAGGGATTTGTCCCTGAACTTGTGGGGGATCGGGCAGGAGGGGATACAGCCTTTTGCTGCTTCGCTGAACTCTCCCACGTTTTTGCACTTCGAAAAATTTTCGTACACTTCGGTCAGGTCGCCCCAGCAAACGTTGCTGTTGAAGTGGGGCTGTTCTCTGCTGCGTTGAGCTCTGGGCGTCTCTGTAGGCTAGAAGAGCTTTGTGTTGGGGGCCTTGGCGTGATTGAGGAGGTCCGTGCATTGTGCGTGGGTTTGGGGAGTGGAAGTTTGTCTTCCCTTCGCACGCTCCAACTAAGAAGCACCCGCGGCTTGCGGGTGGAAGGGGGCAGAGCTCTTTCGGAGGTTTTGGTCGCAGAGACGTTGCCTAGCTTGACAAAACTGGACGCAGGAGAGACAGGGCTCACTGACGAGGGAGTGAGGGCAGTGATTGAGGTATGGATGAGCCGAGACCCCCCTCCCCTGTAGCATTTGGGCTTTTCCAACACTAGCCTGACTGGCGGAGTTGTGAATCCGCTTTTGCGACTTCTTGGCTCGCAGCGGCTGCATGCCCTGGAGACAGTGAGTCTTTCCGGCAATTGGGGCATGGACTCGGCGTCAAAGGATTCGCTCTTAGGAGCATTTCCGGAAGTTGTTAAATTTTGTTCGTAAGATATTCAAGTCTAAATGCAAGTTCTCTTTGAAACTCTGCATGCAATTTAGGCTGCAAACTTTAGGTAGTGAATTTACACATAATTAAATTTGAGTGAATTTAAATGAATTTGACTTTTAAAGTGAATTTATGTGAAATTAAGTGTCATTGATTGATTAATTGATTGACATGTAAGTGACTTTACAAATAAACTGTGATACCACACCGGAGTAGCAGGGAGGTGAAAGACAGGACAGAGATGGAACAGAACAGCAGAGCGAAACGAAAAGGAGACGAGGGAACTAAGAAGAAAGAGGTTGCCTCAAGCTTCCAACGACTGCTTCAGATAGCTCACGAAGGTCAGACATGTGTAGAAGGTCAGAACGATGATCGCGATGCATGTCCCTCGCTTACGCGGAGTTCGCACGGCCTAAGGGCCACACAAACGAGGTGGAAGATCTAAGAGCCCTACAAGCCACGCGCATGAAGTGCGGGGAGCTGGCAGGCGATGCAATCGAATCGGTAAAGCAGCTACTAGCTTAAATCGTGACACCCAACAGACTGAATTGCATGTTTCCTTCCTTGCTAGTACATACATGGTGGAGTCTTTGAATCTTGCTGAAGAGACCTTTCGCAAGGTCAAAACAGCTGTACAAGAAGCGTAAAGACAGACACAGTGTGCATAAAGACCTTTGAGCAGATTTGTATGCAGTCAATCAGAAACAGATCGAACAGATCCACCATACTCTCTCACTAGAAGATACGTTCAGAGCTTGATCTATAGCTGAGCTTAATTCGGATTAGAATTAATATTTTTGTGTTTTTTAAATAGTCTATTCAATTCAATTTAATTTATGAAAATATTTTTTAATTTGTAAACCATGTGACCCCAATCAAATCAAATCAACACTCTTTCAATTGATTGATTGATTGCAACACTCTTTTAATATAACATATATGACGATGCACCCATCCTACCATCTGAGGCACCAACCAAAGAGGCCCCAGGAAACAGTGAATCACGCATAAAGACCGACCGCGCCAAGTACG
>JAHBMJ010000516.1:35000-44254 GCA_018398765.1 Chromera velia | reverse complement strand
CTGGGCGCGTCTGGCCTCCAAAACAGGTTCAAAACAGGTTCAACAGGTTCAAAACAGATTCAACAGGTTCACTTTTTCAGATTTGAACCTTTTTTCAATGAACCTTTTCCCAGCCCTACTTGAAAATAGGGTAAAATGGGGTAAAAATGGAGACCTCTAGAATTATTCTTTTTTTAATATTAGAACATTAAAACAACTTCTAAAGCGGTATTAGAAGGTTTATTGACTCTCAAACTTTTATTTTTACTATGTTTCCCTTTGCTAAACTATATATATAGAGAGAAATATAAGTTTAAAGAATAGTAGTGAATGTGACGTACATGTTTTGACCCACTATACACAGTTTCTACACAATTCTTCGCATCAATCATCTTCTGCAAAGGATTGAAAACATCTCTTTGTTGCCATCTCTTTGACGATATTCTCTGGCTCAAACCTTTGGTGAGGGAGACACTCCTTGTCTGAGTCCTTGAGCAGGGGGTGCCCGTTTTTCAATAGAAAGGTCAGCCGGTCTTAAAGTGCTGCGGTGGCAGCGGTACTGTCTCATTTGGCTCTGTCCGGCGTTTGGGTTTTACGATCAGCCTCTGCATGCGCTTTCTTCTTCACAATTGAATTTTGTTGAATGTATCTGTCACGTATTGCATACATGCAAATGGAAAAGCAGAGGGGCTTCTCGACAAAAAGAAGCTGAAAAAGCTGAGGAAGATGAAGACGGGAAACTTGTCGGAGGATGAGCGGCTTAACGTCAGTCTGGAGAAGACCTCAAAAGAAGTAGCCAAAAAGCTGCATATCTATTTTAGTTTGCTTTCACAGAATTTTCAGATCTATTTGCAAGTTTATTTATCTTTGCATTGCATGATGCAGAAACTGGAGGCAGAGATCGACCTCTGTCGGCGCTCCTTGTAACAGGACGGGAGAGCAAAGTTTGAGTGGGAGCTCCTGCGCCAGCAGCTTTTTCTGCACAAGCGGAAGCTAGAGAGAGTTCTGAAGATCACCCGAGGAGGACTTTGCAGGTGTGGAGAAGTGATTCCAGACACTTTCCTTCAGGTGAGGCAGAGTGTATGTCTGATCTTTATCGACTGGCCAGGGATCATCCTGGTTCAACTGAGGCTGGTTGGCTCAGTCATAAAAAGGGCGTTCTTCCAGAAACATGATTCTTTGACAGAAGAGACGAAGATTTCGATTCGCTAGTCCAATGTTGAAGGAACACCGGAAGCTTTCGCTTTTAGCGGGGAAGCGGAAAGCGAGTGTAAGGCCAGGTTTGAGGGGAAGACAGATGGCCTCACGGATGGAAAATGGTGGGGTGACTATGATTTTGCGGATGAATTTTTTGTATCTCTGAAGATAGAATTGGAATCGCAGCCTATCAATAGTTGAAATAACCAAAGAGTCATTTAAAAATATTGATAATGCATGTTCAAGTGTTTAAAAACCTATTAGAGCTTGTTTTAGGCTTTAAATTATTAAAACACTAAAAAATACTATAATTTTGAAATAATGGGGCATTAGAAAATGGGGTACCCCATTTTTTCCCCATTTCTGTATATATTTTTTTTATGTATTCAAAATTATTCTTTGGCTTTCTAAGCAGCAAATATGATTAGAAGAATCTTAAAACTAATTTTTGGACTAAATTTGAGCCTAGATTTGAGCTCCATATCACTTATGTACCCCTCAAAAAATATATGGCCCATTTTTCAGAAATGGGGTATATGGGGGGCCCATTTTCCCCCATTATCCCCCAATATGTTAGAGTCGAGGCCGAGTAATTGAATTCCAAGTTTATAACTTAACTTATTAACACCTAGCTATTTTTTTGTAAAAAAAAATCATTGTACCACAGTCTGTGCGTCGCATAGCAATATATCTGTCTAAATATCTGTACTATATATTAACCAAAGATAGAAATTATATTATTAGAGACATGAAAATACTTGAAACTCATTGTATGGAAGCAGCCTGCCTAGCAGCCTGGCTAAGCCTACACGGTCTATCATTGAATACTTGAATTATACTTGTTGATGACAAAACCCATTTGAGTATAACTATAGTGCGCAGGGGAGCATATATGCAGTGCTAAACATACAATAGCAGCTATATTTGTTTCAAGACGAGAAATTCAAGTTTAAAAGATATAGTAAGCTAGATAGTAAGTAGATTTTATATGAACACATATACAGAAGCGATATTTCAGAGTATCAAACTGCGTTTAACTACAATGCACTGAGGCTATCAGTATATGTCGCTTTCTCTGCGCTTGATAGATGACGGTCCCCTTTCCCGTGAGCCTCCACCCTTCTGTCTGCCCTCCTCTCCAATATGTGAAGAGGACGCTGGTCTCCCTCCCCCTCCCCCCCCTCCTCGTCCTCGTCCCCCTCCTCCTTTTCCTCCTCCCCGACTCTCATGAGGACGCCGTTGCCCCCCTTGTCTACTCATTTCATTTGGGGGCAGCGCAGAAACTCCGCTGTCTTTGCTTTTGGAGCTGTCCCACAAGAGGGTAGGCGGGGGTCCTTGGGGCGATGCGCCCATTCCCCCGTCTTTGCTTTTCAAGCTGTCCCACAAGAGTGGCACAGGCCGTGCTTCCCCTCCGCTTCCCTTCCCACTTCCACGACGGTCTGTCGTCGTTCCCCCTCCCCCTCCCCCCCCAAATCCGGTTCCTTCTTCAACCATCCGCTTCAATCGCTCCAACCCCTTTATCGTCGCGAAATCCTCCGGCTTCTTTCCCTCCAATTTCACACCCCGTCTCCGCAATTCTTCAAATCTCTTCTGGGCTGCCTTCAATCGAGACGCGAACATTTGCTCTCTGTGTCGTCTCATTCTTTCCTCCGCAGGAATCTCAAGAGCTTCCGTCTCCTTCACACTGTAGTCAAAATTGTCCAAACGTCTGCGGGGAATCACCCCCGTACCCTGCCGTCCCGCCACCCCCGCACCCACCAGGTTCCCCCGTCGAACGACGTTCTCAATCGCAGCCCACTCGGAACGGTCATTCGGAGTCACAAACGTGAATGCCTCCCCGCTCTTCGCTGCTCGCCCCGTTCTACCCACTCGGTGAATGTAGTCATCTGGCTTCTCAGGCACGTCAAAGATGACGACGTGGCCCAACTGCTCAATGTCAATTCCTCTTGCAACTACGTCGGTCGCAACTAGACAGCGTGCCTGTACACACAGAAACACACACACAGACACACACACACACACACACACACAGAGAGAGAGAGAGAGAGAGAGAGAGAGACAGACAGACAGACAGACATAGACAGACAGACGCAGACAGACAGACAGACACAGACACACACACACACACACACACACACACGCACACGCACACGCACACGCACACGCACACACACACAGAGCCAGAGAGACAGAGAGAGAAAGACAGAGACACAGAGACGGTGAACCAATGAGTAGCGAAACGAAGAGACGCTTCCCTCAACTTGTCTTTTTTCGATTGATCTTCTGACGGGCGCATTGACGCTCTCTCACACACTCCAAAATTTCCTTCAAAAAGGCATTCGACATCTTAACTTGAGTTGAGTTTCATCTGGAGAAGATCGGTTCAGCGGCACCATCAAAGTCGAAGGTCAGTCTAGCAAAAACGAGAGACGAGGAGAGGTGAGATGCGGAAGGAATGGAGACAAACAGAAGCTGCGCTGCAAATGGTGTGAAACGAAGAAGGAAGGAAGGAAGGAAGGAAGGAAGGAAGACAGTTAGGCAAGTAGGAAGGAAAGAAGGAAGAAAGATACAAATGAAAAGATAAGACACTGAACAACAGAGAGAGGCGAGAAAGATGGTCCCCTGGGAAGTGCGAGTCGAGGAAGGACTGACTGGGGAGTCTTTGCTCCTTTCTTTTTGCTCTCTCAGTCAGAGAGAGAGAGAGAGAGCGAAAGAGACAGACCTCATCGGTCAACTAAAAGCAGGGCTCTCGGCTGACCTTCCCTCTCTTGAAGTCCTCAAGGGCGTTCTCGCGCTGTCCCTGCGACCGGTTTCCGTGCATCTCCACGGCGTTGATGCCATTCGCCTTCAAGTATTTGGTCAGCCTCTTCACTCTGTGCTTTGTGCGGCAGAAGCAGATGCAGCCGGAGTCAATGATGCCCCTCTTCAACAGCTCCAGAAGCAAAAGCTGCTTCGCATTCTCAGGCACCTCCCAGCAGGTCTGCGCGACTGTCTGCGCAGGCGCTGCAATTCTGTCGGTGTCGACCTGGGCGGTGTACGACTTTCCCCTGGTGATTTGGGAGGCGAGGTCGATCACCTCTTTGGGCATTGTGGCACTGAAGAACGCGGTCTGCTGTCGTTCGAATGGCCCCGGAATGTATTTGAGGACCTTTTTGACGTCACGAACAAATCCCATGTCAAGCATCCGATCTGCTTCATCGAGGATGAGAAATTGGACCCTGTCGAGGGTCGCGTAGTGTCCGTGGTTCTCTAGGTGATCCATCAGTCTGCCCGGGCAGGCGATCATCACGTCAGTGCCTTGACGGAAAAGCATCTCTTGGGGCCCCATCTTAACTCCTCCAAACACACACCCCGCCCTAATGGGGGGGGAAACAAATTGAGAGAGGCGGTTGCATTGCTCCAAAATTTGACTCGCAAGTTCGCGAGTGGGGGTCAAAATGAGAACTGTGGCTCCCGGAAGCCGTCTCTGAGGAAGGGCGCTCTTCTCTCGAAGCAAAAGGATCTGGTGCAATACAGGGAGAAGGAACGCGGCAGTCTTTCCACTTCCTGTCGTGGCTGCAGCCACAACGTCCTTTCCTTCCATGGCAGGAGGGATTGATTTCTGTTGAATGGGGGTGGGGTCAGCGTACCGCATGGCGGTGGTGGCACGCAAAAGGGCAGGGTGGAGACCCAGAGAACCGAAATCACCTCCTCCTTCAGACACTGGACTGCCGTTTGCCTTTCCCTTTGTGTGTCCGTGCGAACCCGCAGGCGGGGCTCTGCCTCTTTTCGGAGGAGACAGCACCTGGCCGTCGCCGTCTCCGCCGATGGCCAACAATGACTTTGGGTTTCTTCCTGCAAGAACTCTTCTCCTGGCCTGCGAGGGGGAAGCTGAAAAGGGTGCAGCTACAAAGCACACAGAGGATACTTTCTGCTTAAAAAGTGGAAGATAGACGGATGACGCAAGTCTCACTGAGGTCGAGAGCGCGACAAGGCACGCGAGTAATGTGTAGGACATCTCGACCGAGCTAAAACGAAGACCCTTCAACCCGATTCCCCAGTGATTCAACTTCGCTTTCTTTCACCCTTTCAGCCATGCACTCGATCTGATGTTGTTCTGACAAGGGATCTCGAGGGACCAGTGGGCCATTGAATGCATATGCGTTGAAGCTCTTAATTACGATCCCGGCGCGCTTGCCGTCTCGCCGTCTCTCTGCAAAGTCCCGCACCCGCGCGCGCGCAAATGCGCGGCCGGCGGCCGCGGCGCGGAGCTCGAATGTCGGTCTATTGAGGGGGCGCCCGCGGGGCGGCCGGGCCGATCGAGCGTGCAGTTTTTGAATCTGACATTCCGCATCTGAGCCCTTCCAAATTGAAGCCGGCTCTGCAAGTTCTTTCAAGTGAAACCTGAATGTCAAGTCATTTCATTTCAGTTCAATTCAGACTTCTTATGGATCAACGAGGACGGACCGGAACGTCCTCGTGTATTTATGAGGTGGAGCGGCTGCCTCGTGGCCTCTGTGATGCTCCTCGAACCTGCAACCCACATTGCCTCCGGATTCATTTGTCAGGCCCCTGTGAGGCACTCGAGTGAGTGGCTCAACCCGATGTGGAGAATGCCAATGTGGTGCAGCAGCAGTGTGGAGGGTGTGGTCGGTATGGTCAGCGGGGCGTCGGATGGAGACGGCATCGTGGAGACGGAGACGGCAGAAAAGTTCAACCGAGGTAAGAAGCATGTGTGAATGGGTGTGTGTACAGCTCCACAGCCGTGAGCAGTCAGTAAGCGCACTCGGTGTCACTGTAAGGTGGGTGAAAGGCTCGACAAGTCATGCACCGCTCTGTGGTAGACATTGCTGGGTATTCCTTTCCACCGCGGTCCGTCTACATGCAAGCACTGGGTTCGATGTGATGATCGCACTTGGAGGTCAAGCTGCTTCCTTGGCAGTCTCAGACAAAGGCGGGACTAGCTCCATCACTCACCCTGCATCTGCTTCCTGCACGACCATGAAAGGAACTATGCATAGCTCTCCAGCTAGCGAGTTTGTGGAGTTGGGTCGGCGTGCCTGCAAGTCACTATATGTTTTTGCAGGTGTGTGCGTGTATGTGCATCCGTGCGTGCTTCAGTGTGTGTGTGTGTGTGTGTGTGTGTGTGTGAGAGAGAGAGAGAGAGAGAGAGAGAGAGAGAGAGAGAGAGAGAGAGACAGAGAGAGAGAGAGAGCGAGTGTGTGTGTGTGTGAGAGAGAGTGTGTGTGCAGGCCCCGGGTTACTCAGGAAGACACGGCCCTCTGCGGCTCCCAAGCGGGTCTCTCTGGGTGCTCGGGGGTCCTGTATGCGGTGTGGAGTGCACCACTCCATTCCGATGACCGAGGAAGCTCGTGCGGCTGCGGTGAACCTGCGATCCGCTCTGCTTGAAAGTGGGCGCGTTGACTTTGAATCTTCCGACGACGAGACTCAGTGGGAAGGGGTGGATGTTTCTGAGTCTCCTTTGAGCGTGCGTCGGTTGATGGAGACACGCGGGAAGATGCTAGGGGTTCTGATTGCCGAAGATCCCCTGACGGGAGAGACGGAGGTGCTGAAAGCGTTCTCGGGGAAGGTGGGGGGACGTTGGACGCTCCCCGGATGGGCCCCTCCTGTCTGTCTGGTTGCACCCGAGGCATCCCTCCGTTTGCTTCGATCCAGCAGGCCGTGAGCGTTCTGACAGACCGGATGGAGGCGCACCTAGAAGTCGGGAGAGTCGAGGAGGCAGAGAGGATTCGTCTTGAGAGGGTGGAGAAGTCGAAGGAGGGACTGAAAGAACTTAGAAAACACCAAGTGGTGCAGAATTGGAGGGGGGAGTGTGCGTGCATTGCGGATGTGCACCTTGCCCGCCCATCTGTTCCTGTGGGCACGGGTGACTGCTGCAGCACGAAGCTGGTGGCCCTTGCTGCCCGGAAGGGACTGAGACCGACAGGAATAGCGGAGTTCTTCTTCGGACGGCGTGTGAAGGAACGGGGTCGTATGAGAGATGAGACTTTTTATGAAGCGTGTGAGGCCAGATGTCAGCCTGTTCTCGGTTTCATGTTGTGCGGACTGGAACACATGTAAAAAAAAAAAAAAATTCAAGAAGACTAGCCTGAGTAGCTTACGAAGCTGATTCTCAATCATTATTAAAGTCATCATACCTAGCATCATACAAATTATTCTCTGCATGCAAAAGTAACTCCAGTCTCCAGATTGATGTTTAAATTACCAATCAAAGTTGCCTGGATGTTAGCTTTAATGAGTGTTATCCATCATTTTAAGCTATCCAACCTATCTTGTATGTACCTTTTAATTTTATATACGGTGCAAGTCGTCCTAGAAGTCGTCGTTGAAGTCGAGGCCCGACAGTGGACCGCGGCGCAACCCAGAATATAAATCCTATCGTATCCTATCCTATGGGCGGCTCACATATTTGAAAAAAACTTTAAGAAAGATAATTCAAAGACTAGAAACCCGATTTGAGGACAAAAAAAAAAATAAAAAAGTTTAACTTCAAACTTTTTTTAAAACTTTTTTTTTAACCGATATGCGATTCTATGCTACTCTTTTTTTATCTCCCTCTTTCTTTATATATATCATACATATATATATATATATATACAAATATATATATGATACAAACAGTCATTAGCCTATACACTAACCAGTAATCATGCAATGTATGTTCAGTGAATTCGATACCCACTCTAGTACTCTTTAAGCTTCATACTAAGCTTCAGTCCGCTTATTATTATCAGTGATAGTACCGCTAGCTAGAGGTATATAACATGAGCTAGAACATGAGTCACATTAAAAAAAAAAAAAAACGGATAAAAAAACTGGTTTTGGATTTTTTTTTTCTTTTTTAATTGCTTTTAATCTTACCGCTAGACGGCGTCGTCACGGCGACTTCCCATTTTTACAAGTTTTGTTACCAATGCCTACTGCGCTTTAATTCAGGGAACCAAATCAGTTTGCCAATTTCTCCAATAGACCACGGCACTAGCAACGGCAAGCACCGTCTGCCAAAGAGAGCTTTTGATTGTTTTCTATCTGTCGTTCCGAGCATTCCCCCTGCGAGCTCCATTCGTCAGGTGCCGTTTCGATTCGGCATGTATTTTTCCCTGCATATGCCAGAAAAAGAATGCTTTAAAGGAGACCTACTATCGATTCTCTTGCTGGTGATCCACAAGTCCGGTTTTAATCCCTTTCTCGCATGTCAAACCGTCCACTCATTCTTGACTGCCACCCCCTCTTCGTGCATGCAATCAATTCTCTCCGACTATCAACCGACCCGAAAAGGAGAAATACGATATGCGAGAGAGAGTAAAGCGAAGTTCTCAAGTACTGAGAGCCAAAGGAGGGTGGGAAACCAGGGAGAAGTTAAGGAAAAGGACGGAAGCAATCTGTTTGATCGAAAAATACAGAGAAAGGCACAGCCTCAAAGTGCTCTTCTCTTGTAGAGCTTTTCTGGAGACGAAACCTCCATCCAGGTCCCCAAACAAACTAGCTGACTTGATGCTCTTGAGATATGCAGTGAAACTGGTGCCTGAACCGTCTTTCACGCAGATCCACGCCTCTTGAGCCACTTTTGCTCTCATCTCCTGCAAAAACTCATGCAAGAAAGAAGAGAGTCATGCCGATGAATCAAACAAACATACCTTCAGACATGCTGTTTGTTGCAGAGTTTGCCCCATCGGCGAGCAATCAAGCAGACAGACAGAGGTTTGTCTCCCGTCCCTTGCCAGAAACGAACAGTAAGAAGAGGACGAAGCACAATACGCACTGAAATCTTTTGTGCTTCACATCGCCACACACCAATGCAGGATGCAGTTTTTCGTTTCTTCTGCGTCTTCTTGTGTTCTGTTTCCCTCTCTCTGAGTACCGGTCGCAGTACTGTTTATCGGCCTGACCCACTCACATTTTCTGCCTGTTTCTGTTCCATGCTCATGGGTCTGCTCTCCTGGTCAAACACTCTGTTGCCAGCCTCGTGATGCGCCACAAGGCACTGGTGGTCCATCGCCCACCTGCACGCATGGATGGACGCACACACAGAGGAAGGAGGACTCATGCAGAGAAGAGACGCAGAAGTGAAGGGGCGG
>JAHBMJ010000516.1:0-32500 GCA_018398765.1 Chromera velia | reverse complement strand
GCCGCTTCCAGACGGAGCCCCCCTCTCCCTTTGCCTGTTCGGGTGTGCAGCAGCAGTGGCGGCAGAGGAAGACGAGAGGGAGGCAAGGACCTCCTCGACCTCTTCTGCAGCACAACCAAATCAAATCAGACGATCAAGGGAGAAACGAAAAGTGTCTTCTTGTCTATGAGTACCACTGAAGTGTATGGCCTCGGCAGGCTGGGACTCCTGCACCGTCAGATTGTCTTCTTCATCAGGGCCCTATGAAGGAAGGTTCTGTCTGGGTCCGTCCGGCCTCTTCTCTTCCTCCAAAGGTGAGAGAGAGAGAAGACCGAACGAGAGGGTCTAGAAAGACAAGGAAGGAGTGAGGACAGTGCAGGCGCACAGACGTGGATGAAGAAGAGGGAAATATTGATACATCGACGAACAAGATTAAACGAAAGGCAGCACGCCAACAGGAAAGCCTCTGGCAAGGAATCAATCAAGAATGCGGAAGGAATGAATGATTCTTCTTTCCTTGGCCTACCACCGCTGTGTCTAAGAAGAGCCGCTGCTGGTGCCACAAATGCGAAGGTTTCTCTTTCCTTCTTTCTCTCTTCAGCAGATTCCGAGCTAGCAGATGTCGCGGTGATCCGTTCCTCCGGGGCTTTCCATAGAAGTCCCAGGTCTTCCAGGAGAGACACCAAAATTTTCTGGTCGTCCTTCAGACGGGTCAAATAAAAAACCTGAAGGGGACAAACGTGCAGACGCAAAAGTGAAAGAGGCACCTTGGAAAGAAACCTGAAGAGAGAAAAGAGAGGAAGAAGGAAATGAGGCGATCTCAGAGAGAGTCACTGGATCAGAAAGTACCCGTCCGTGCATCCCTTCCCTCCTTCCTTCTTTGTGCCCACCTGTCCAATGCGCGCATGTGCGAGTGTGAAAAGGAGCTGGAGGCAGTGGCGAAGACGGGGGCAGTCCCTCTCGCCCCCCCCTGGTTGGAGGGTCGCGAAGGTCCCGTGACTGGCGTCCGACCGTGCTGGGCGACTTCCCGGTATCTGGGGTCTGCGAGAGAGAGAGAGAGAGAGAGAGAGAGAGACAGACAGACAGACAGAGAGACGCACACACACACACACACACACACAGAGAGAGAGAGAGAGAGAGAGACAGAGAGACACACAGAGAGAGAGAGAGAGAGAGAGAGAGAGAGAAGAAGAAAGGGCGAGTGGGAATTGGGGAAGGAGGACAGAAATGCAGAGAGGTATCTTGACTTGCTCGAACTACCACAGCCTGGTGCCTCGACTTGCTCAGAGGGGAATTTGAACGATGGTCAATGAAAGAAGGTACATATGACTGAGATGGAGACAAAGAGAGACAGGCAGGTCCGCAGACATCTGCAGAAGGGCCACTCTCTCCTTCCTGCACCCTTTTCGTTTGCGGTAAAACAGAAGAGAAGAGAAGAGAGGAGTTCAGCAGACCAACCAGCTCACCAAGCAAACAATGAACCAGGCAGACAGACAAAGAAAACCATCCACGCATCCACTCACCGATTGCCACCCAATTCGGTGTTTCGGATCTTGCCAAGATATTTGAGGACCAGCTCCATCAGCTGCTGTCGCGTGTCTAAAAGAAGAAAGCGGAAAATTGGCTCACTCATGCGACCTGCAAATCACAACGGCGCGCACACAAACGCACACACAAATAGAGAGAGAGAGAGAGAGAGAGAGAGAGGAATTTAACCATGCTCCTGCAAACACAGAGAGACACCCTCGCCCCGCTTCTTTTTTGAAGGGTTGGAAAAGCCAAGGGAGGGATAGGAAAGTGATTTTAGATGACGCGGAGATAGGGGTGTGAGACCGACTGTGCCGTCGCGCTGAGAAGGGAGGAAAGACTGCCGGAAATACAGAGGGAGAGTTTCGAATCAAGAGAGAAAATCCAGGAGTGAGCATAGACGAAGATGAGATACGAGATGAAAAAGCAAAAAACAAGAAGAAAGCCAGCGATGTCTAAAAAGCTGGCTTCACACCTATCACAGGCGAAGAACAGCAAATGATGAGTTTCGTGCATGCTTGCTCCTCTAATCCGACCAACAGACCATCTGCGAGAGACGAGGAAGACGAGGACGAAGAGCTGGAGTCCCCCGCCCCCCTCAGGAGGCGGAGTTCGGACAAGCCCATTTTCAGAGCGTCTGAGGGGGTCCACTTGGAGGACCCGCTTTTGTCTTTTGTTCTGACGATGTATCTCAATAACTGCATGGCTCTCACCGCAGGAGCAGGAGTGAGGAAGGGATTTAATGACATCCTGGAGACAACTAGGTGGAAGGAACGATACACGGGAGAAAGAACGGATAGGATGGAAGGAAGAGACGGAGAGACGCAGAGAAGCATAATAAATGCGAACTGCCCAGTGTCTGTCTTCCTTTGTCTCGTCATCGACCGAAACGCAGTCTGAAAATATTTTGGCCAACCTACTGCCCCCCTCCTCTCCTCTCTGCCTGACTGAGTGACCAACCCTGTCCCATGCCATGGTGCATGCATTTGCTTTCATACAGAATTCTTGTATGCACCCCCTCTCTGCCTGCCTGAGTGACTAACCCTGTCCCATGCCATGGTAGAGCACTTGACGAGTTCCCCTCTGGAGGGCCGTCGTGATGGTGGGGGGAGGTTGGAGGGGGGGCGGAGGAGTTCCGTTTCGGGGAGTCTGCGTTGTTCATTCATCGATTCATGAGTGGAAGTGTCAAAGATTAAATGAGGAGGGATTTAGTCGTGAAAAGTGACTTTGTGCTGAGAAGTATCGAGACTCAAACAATAAAATCATTCAGTGGAATTGATGTGCGCTGCAACAGAGAGACAACAAATCTTCCCGACGCTGCGTGTTTGAAGGCGAAGAGCGGCAAATGAAGAGAGAGATGGGACGGGGGCAGACTCCGGTCTCTGATTACTTCAAACGGAAGCTGGTTGAGTTGTCTCGCTGCTCGCCAGCGTGCTGACTTTGGCACGCACCGTTTCGCTCTGAAAGTAAAAACTCAAGATCATCTCAAATTCGCAATCACAGAAACCCACTGACTACAAAGGGAATACGTCTCTCTCTCAACACCTGGCTCCGACTCACATGCATCCAGGCCTACTTACCCGTTCTGGATAATATCCTTCAATGTCCCCGTGAAGACCTCACAGAAAGACCACCTAGACTCCCCTTGCGCCCGAGCTGAGGGACCTCCCAAGGTTGGTTGCCCTCCACCCGAACGGTCGGTTCTTCCTGCCTGGCTTCCCCCCGCAGTGCTGCCTCCCGCCGTGCCACCTGCCCCTTCTGCCTCATTTTTCAGGACGGCAATCCTGAGGTTCTGCAGTCGCGTGAACTGCTCCTGAAACTCCCTGCTGTTTCCTCTTTGGGAGCCGTCCACCATCACCTTGAGTAACCTGAGGAGATTTGGAGGGAGACACGAATTGACAGTGCACGCATCTGGCGGGGGCTTCCCGGGTTCATCTGAAATTGGAATGCTGAAACAGACGCACAGAGGGGGGTGATGTAAGAGTGAGGGTAAGGGAGTGCAAAGCCTGCATGGGAAGGAAGCTAGAGTACAGTGAGGGCCTGCTGGCTTACTTGTAAGGGACAGATCCGTGGTACCAGAGGAATCTCATGACCAGGAGCTTGGAGAGCTCCGGCAGGGACCGGAATATGGCATGGACGCACACTTGGGATCTGTATAGCTTTTGGGTCTGGCCGGGAATTTGGGTCACGAAAGAGTACAGATCCTCGTCGGTCGTCCTTCCCTGATTCGGGT
The DNA here is from genome assembly GCA_018398765.1 of Chromera velia. Taxonomy (NCBI): domain Eukaryota; family Chromeraceae; genus Chromera; species Chromera velia. The sequence goes on along the minus strand of JAHBMJ010000516.1, from coordinate 28,761 downwards.
CAACCAAATCCATCTCCCTCCCTTCGTATCGTTTCTTTTTTTGATCCTTTCTTTTTCTTATTCACCGAAACAGCGCAGATACTCGAGAGACAACCTAGTCAAACTATCTGTGCACACCGTGGAGGAACAACATAGACGGTGCCAAAGCATGGAAAGCAGGCGGACACAGAGGAGACGGGACCCAGTCAGATAGACGAGACGGGAACAAGATCGGCTGCGGAAGAAAGTATGTCGCCGGAGAATGAGTAGACCTAACAAGGCAGGTACAAAAAGCAGCTTTTGGATTGGAAAGCATCGTCCCTGAGAATTACTGAGATGATTCGAATCTGCGGATCGAGCGATCGGACCAGATAAGACCAGTGCTCTCACTGCTCTGTCCGAGTCTGCATCTTTGTCGGTCTGTTCGCGATTTTTGTTGTAGAGGCAGATGGGCGGCGCCGCCGCGTGGTGCGCACGCGCGCGCGAAGGCGAATTTCTGGCGCCGCCGTCTCCTATTGCTCAGTCGATCGAGCTCGGCTCAACCCTCATCAAAGAGTGACAGCATGCACATGACAGCACTTCAACACCCTTCCCATATTCGTTGGCCAATTTGACCGGCGTACATCAGCTTCGCGCATCACTCAATATTAATATAGCTGCCTGCCCTTCAATTTGTGAAGCCGACATTTTGCAGCACAGCAATACTGACTGGAGTTGTTTTCTGCTTCATGCATCTGGTCTGAAATTTTCCGTGCGACGCTGTTTTTCGTTCCTGCGGAAGATCGATGCCTCTGCACTGACTTGAAGGGTTGCGCCTCTTGTTTGTCTTCTATCTGATCGAAGCTGCAAGTCGGGTGAAGGCCAATCGACGGGAAGGGATCGGTTGCCTTCTCCCTCCCATTACTGTTTAGCTCGTCGATCATTCTTCACGCTGTTCCTTCAAAATGATGGCACAGCCTGACGACCTTCTCGACATTGAGAACCCTGACAAGAAACGCAGAATCGAGCTCTTTTGTGAGATCCATAAAGTCAACCTTGAGGAAACCAATCTTGAGCACCCACTCACCCATGTTCTCCAGACTGATTCCGTGGAGAGGGGGGGGTTGCGAACAGGACCCCTCCTCCCTGCCCTTGTTTACTTGAACCCAGACCTTACCCCTACCGAGACACCAACCATTGCAGAGATTGTTGACCGTACCGTTCGAAAAATTTTACAGCCGGAGGTGGAAAAGATGGACCTAGATGGCACTTCAAGTGCAGGGGCTGCTGCGGCACAATCTGCAGGGGTGAAGACAGAGATGGAAGACGCTGTTCCATCCTCGAGCGGTGGCCAGTGGATTGCTCATGTCATCTCCCACATTCTCGCAGCGTTTGAGACCGGACACCTACCCGAAGGACCCAGACACGAAACCGCCTACGTACCCGATCCAGCATGGGAAGATTCCCATAAGAAACTTCTCGAATACTGGCAGACATACAGACTCAAACAGATCAAACTCGTTCGGTCTTTCGGTAAAACGATGATGCGATCCCTTTTGTTTGCACGACCCGCGTACTACTGGCAGTTGTTCCATGGCACCCCCTCTGTGCCTGCGTGTGACCCAGCCGACCCATCTGTTGCCGTCGCTGCTTGTGCGGGACAGCAGAGACCCCTGTCTGCGGGACTCCACGTCCCCACCAAAAAAGGACCCGAATTGTTCGCAGAGATCGCGAAGGAGATCGGCATCACCGAGGAACAGATGGAGAGACTCCACGCGTCTGCAAACGTGGCCTTTCTTGATGCAGGAATGTCTGCTTTGCCTTCAGAGAGCGGCCTCGGATTCCTGCTGCGTGACAGGTTTGTCGGCGATTTTTTATCTGTGCCGGGCTTTCCGTTGCTTCGTTGGTTCGTCTTTGCGAGTGAATAGGCGCAGTAATATTACCGGATCGCCCCTCCATGAATTTGTTTTGGCTCATGTTTCTTTGCTTCTGCAGATGCAAGGCTAGACTGCATGCAGTTTTTGTCGTTTGCGTTTCTCCCTGTCCCCTTATCCAGTAATGTGCTCATGGAACAGAAATCGACTTTTCTCGATTCTCTCCCAGCGTTCATATTGTTTTCTTCCCGTTGTATTTACTTCTGGATAAACCTGCAAACCGATTCACAAAGTGTGCCGTTTTGATAAACCCACCCCCTTTTTTCTCTGCTTCCATTTGTGCCCTTTTCGTTCTCGTCCCTTTCTGCCTGCCTGTCTGAGTGGATGCAGAGGCGGAATGGAGGAGGAGAAGCAGGGTCTGATTTCGTTCCAGTGCGTTCGCAACGACAGAAATCCAGATCACCTGATCAAACTCATTGGGCTGAAGAATATTTTCTCCAGACAGCTGCCGAAGATGCCGAGGGAGTACATCGCCCGTCTGGTCCTGGACCGGAACCACTACAGTTACTGTCTGTTGAAGCGGAACAGAGTCATTGGGGGTGTGTGCTTCAGGCCCTACTTCGCAGAGAGATTCGCTGAGATTGCCTTTCTTGCCATCACGGCGCAGGAACAGGTATGTCTCCCTGCCTGGGCTTTGTTTTCTAGCCCACTTCCGTTGCATTAGACAGGGAGAGAGAGAGAGAGAGAGAGAGAGAGAGACTCGGAAGGAAGACGTCCCTAAAGGAGGCGGGAACAAGTTCCCCCTTGTTGTTTTAGTATCTGCAGGACTGAGTGAATAAATGCACGGACACACGGACCTCATTCCTCGTGTGTACTTGAAAGTGGAATCTTGAACGATCGATCGAAAGGGTGACTTTCTGGCTCACGTGCTTCTCTCTCGGCCTCTTGTCTTTTCTCTGTAGCTCCTCCCTCAGGGACAAAAGAACTCAATGAAAAACATAATTCTATGAACATACACGCACACATACACGCACTCACAGACACCCGCTGGCTGCACGACTTTGATATCTTTCAGGTGAAGGGTTACGGCACTCGTCTGATGAATCACCTGAAGGAGCACGCGAAGACGATGGGATCAGACGACGCGAAGGTGCCTGCAGGGGAGGGTATCGAGTACTTCCTCACCTTTGCAGACAACTTTGCCATCGGGTCAGTCTCTTTTTTCTTTTTCCCAGTCGGGCCACTATGAGTCTGTGAGTCAGTCTATCAATCTTTCGTTCTTTTTTTGTCTGTTTTTCTCCAGTCAGCCATTCAATCTGCCTACCTGTCCCCACTGTCAACCAATTTTCTCCTTTTTGATCAACCAATTTGACGGACTATCTGTTACTTGCTTAGAAGTCCACGGGCTGACGGATAAAACGGTTGGCAACGTCTTGTTTGCATCCCTCTTTTCGCCTACTTCCTTCTGTCCTTCTTGTTGCACCTATGCACGATCGAGATGCCTTCCTGCCTGCCTCCCTGGCTGCAGGTACTTCCAGAAGCAGGGTTTCTCGAAGAACATCCGAATGCCCTCAGACAGGTGGAAGGGATACATCAAGGACTACGAAGGAGCGAACCTGATGGAGTGCTACATCGACCCCCGCATGGACTACAGAGACATCTCTGCAGTCATCACACGACAGCAACAGGCCATCGTGGAGGCCATCATGAAGGCAAGACCGAGGTCAGTACAGGGGTTGGTTGGTTGGTTTGTGAACGTATTTGTTTCTCTTTTGATGATTTGGCGTCTCTACTAGGATACCATCCACCCCGGCGAGGTTCGTGGCCACTCTGGGGCCTGAGACATTCGGATATTTTTGCCACCTTCGGTACTACCTCATTCTCTGCATGGGAAGAGCGAGGAGAAAGAGAGAGAGACAGAATGTGTGTGCCGAATTGTATTGAGCTCATAAACGCTTTTCGCGTGTTCACGTTCGCGGCTTCGCACCTGCTTATTTCACCTGGGCCTCCCTGCTTTGTCTGCTTTGCTTTTCATACATTCGTCATTCCTCTTTCTCTGTTGTTTTCTTTGCGTGCCAAGCCGAGCCGTCGCTTTTTCTGTCCTATTTCCTAGACTGAACAGGCCCCTCCCTCCCTGCCTCCCTGCATGCATGCACTGGACTTACACCTGCATTCAAATCGAATCTTTTTCTCCGCGTATGAAATTGTTTCCGTTTGGCTGTTCGCCTCTGCGTTTTTTAATCATCACAGCTACAAGAGAGTCGAGCCTCCGATGCAGAAGGAAGAGAGTTTGATGAGTGCTTTGTGACATGTTGTTTCTTCTGAAGATGAATAAATCAGCGAGCAAAAAAACAAACAAGAAACTAACTCCTAATTCTTACAGGCAAATCTACGCGGGTGTGGAGTTCTGGAAGGACAACAGAGACCACTACAAGGACCCGAAGACGATCCCAGGCTTGGTGGAGGCGGGGTGGGTGGAGCCCTCTGTACAGCGATCGAACACCGGGGGACTTGGGGGCGCAGCCGGTGCGGACTCTCTGGAGAAGAGCATTAAGTGAGTGAGTGAGTGAGTGAGTGAGTAAGAACAGATTGATTTGTGAAATACACTCATACGTCCGGAAGTAATGTAGCCAAACAAAAGTTTCGTCTCACACTGACCGCTTCGCTTGCGAGCAAAGCGACAGAACAAAAAAAACAAACAGGCGACTGCAGTCTCCCAGTCATGCAAAGAAATGTCATCAGATTGTGTCCATCTGGGTTTCTCTTCTTTCTGTTTTCAAACTCATGTAGTCGCGTTGCGACACAGTCCCATCCTGTCGCCCTGTTTCCCTTTCGTTCCCTCTCTTCAATTCAGGTCAATTCTCATAGAGATTCGTATCTTTCCGCCCTTTTTTTCCCTCGATAAAACCTCTTCGTCTTCCTTTTTGGGCTTGTTAATTCCTGCAGGTGCGTCCTCAGAGCGATGCAGTCCCACAAGCAGTCTTGGCCCTTCCGGAAGCCCGTCACTCCCGCGGAGGCTCCAGACTACCACGAGGTGATCAAAAACCCCATCGACCTCTCTGAGATCAACAGAAGAGCGAAGAAGAACCAGTACAAGTCCAAAGCAGAATTTGCTGCAGACCTCAAGCTCATGTTCGACAACTGCCGGACCTACAACCCACCCTCGACCCCCTACTACCAACTCGCGAACGAGCTGGAGGCCTTCTGCATGCCCAAGGTGGAGGCCATCAGAGATCCGTGATGGATTCCTGCATGAAGAGATCGAGGTAGGAGGGGAGAAGAGACATGCCGGCGAGAGAGAACGGAGTGGGAAATTAAAAGTTCATTGCATGCATGGGGTTGGGTTGTGGTGGGGTTGGTCAGGGAAATAATTATCAATGCAGGGAATGGTGAAAGAGGTCGTTGGGACGAATTGAGAGACGGATTTGGTTGCCTTGCCAGTGGATGGTCTGGCCCAGAGTTCTGCAGAGATACAGGGAGAGAGTCCGAAGGGGCAGATAGGGGTTGAGGAGCGATGCAGGAAAGGAAGAGGCTTGGGAAGAGAATTGTTTCTCTTTCTGCGGGCGTGTGGATGGAAGAGATCGAGACGAGATATATCAATGGGTTCCGGAAAGCCTCAGGTTAAGTGAAGGCTGTTTGTTTTTCTTCAATGCCAGCCATTCTTTGGCTTCTTCTTCCTTTTTCCAGTTTCCGAGGGAGATCAAGAGAGGCCGCTTTTTACTGTGACTCGCGTGTCTCTTTCCAGCCGTTGTTTCATTGCAAGCGCGTTACGCTGAGCGTGGAAGAAAACATATGTACTGGAAACATTCTAGGAAACATTTTAAAGCTATTTTTTGATGACATCTAGGATGACATATACCGTTTGACCTTAATTATAAATACTTCATACGTAACTATAGATACCGAAATTCTGTACTATATTTGACCTGCGGGGGCTAGCGCGGGGGCCCGAATAATGGTCGATTGATTGATCGATTGATTGATTGATTGATTGATTGATATGTTCCGCCCTAGGGCCTTTCCGCTATGTCTATCTGTCGCCAGAGCTAGCAGGGCGGTCATGCATGAGTATTTACCCTAGTTAGGCAGTATTAGGCAATATCTCTAACAACTAGAGACTATAGTCTAACAACTCTAATTAAAAACTTGGACTATAATTAAATTAGAAATTGAAGTTTCGATTTCTTCTATAATTAATTATTTTTTTAAATCTGGAATATCAATGCTATCCTAAGTCCTATTCGGTTACGTTACGCCCTAGCTAGACGCCCTAGTTTGACGCCACATGTTGAACGCTCGGCATTGGGGCAGGAGGGCTTGCATGAGGAGGCCAATTCTCCATACGTTAATCGTATATCCTATCCTATCCTAATTTATTATTGAGGTTGGATATTTATATATATAGATAATAATTTTTCTAATTTTTTATTTTTTCATTTGAAAACATTCAAAACAAATAGTTATAGAGCTCGCTAGATTTACTAGCAGATTTAAGTTAAATTTATGGTTTTTTTCAAGCGTAATCACTTATTAAAATGCTTTTGCAATCTATACGTTTACAATATAGAAAGTAACTTAAATTTATTGAACGCCGCAATGAACGGTGTTTTTATACATGGTGAGATCAAAGCGACAGGGCACTGGGGTACCTTGCAGCCTGTGGCAGACAGTCATACAAAAAACGCTGCGATGCACTAATGGACGGACGATCGAGCAGGGATTCAAGTGACACAGCCTGATCGATCTAGTGATCGATCAGCTTACCGAAGGCACAAAAAGCTTTCCACGGAGTGTGCCGACGGTGAGAGAGAGTCCACCAAAAAGGGCGCCCAGTGAGCAGAGAGGTCTTTGTACAAGTACAGGGGCGCTCAGGAGATGAAAGGGGGGAGTGCAGAGCCGATGAACCATCCTTACTGCACAGAATTAGATTTCGATGGTTCGGCCCGTTTTTCCACCCTTCCCTCTCTTTCTTCTGGAGAAACTCTGCCTGACACAAATTTGTCTTTCAGTCAGGTCAGTCATTCTTCTCTCTGGCTCTCTGCAGAGAGACGGGGTTTCAGCCCGTTGCAGACACTGCACCGATGCATCAAGGCGTCGTTCAAGATCGTGCACTTGCGGCAGGCCCATTGCTCAGGCGGCTCTTTCTCCACTGCCCCCAGACCCCCCCCCTCCGGAGGGCCGTCTTCTAGAACAGCAGAAGAAGAGGCTTTCAGGACCTTCCGACGCTTTACACCTCCCCCGTCTCCGTCTCTTCTCTCCTTCTCTCTCTCGCCGTCCTCGGGCCCCCGTTTCTTCCCCTTCCCCGCTCGACCCCCTCCCCCCCCCCCCTTGCCTAACCCCCCCGCCGACAGTGCCTCGGGCGGCGCCTCCTCCCCAAGGAGCTGCGGCCAGACCGCAAAAGCCGCAACGGCCAGCCGGTGCATTCGCCTCCTCTCCTCTGTCACCCGCACCCCCGATGCCGTCCCGGGACTCAAAGACAGTGGCCCTGGCAGGCTGAGAGACGGACGCCTGGAGCAGATGACGTCAAACTCTTCCCTCAAGATCTCATCCTTCAAAAGTCTGCACAGAGATTTCTCTCAAGCAAAAAAAGAGAGAAGGATTGAAGACTCACGGAGAAGGCACACACAAAAATATGCAATGATGGGAAAATATAAAAACAAATGGCACACTGACAAAGCAGAGTGACAGATGGGAAGGAAACAAACGTTCCCCCGCGTCCAAATAAAAAGCTTGATTGAACAAATCCGATTATTCGACGGCTTTCCTCTCCTCGAGATGGAAGGAACCAGAGGAGACCCGACCACGTTAGCTGAACAAACATTGCCACGAAGGACTTTCTGGACTCATCTGCATCAACAGTTGCACGTCCACTCAATTCTTTTGAGAGATGAACTGACCTGACAATCTGATTGAAGTCCGGCCGCAAGGCGGGAATCTTCTCCAGGCATCTGATGCAGAGTGCCACCAGGAAGGAATCTTTGTTTTTGAACTTCTCGAACAAAACTCCACAAGCCCCGTTCAGACTCTCACCCAGAACGTCTGCCTGGTGCCATCCCTTCTTGGCTGCCTTCTTGGGGTCCCTGGCACTCAGCTCCCTCCAGTCAGGGTACCCCAGCATCTGGGCCAGAATCACCCCAAAGGACCACACGTCAGCAGACCTCCCGTAGCACGTCGTCTCTTGCTCGGGGGCGATGTATCTGCATGCAGGCAGGGCGGGGGGGGGCAGGGAGGGAGGGAGGGATGGAGACGACAGACCTCGAGGAGGAGGAAGGAGATCAAGAGGAAGGCAGTCAAATCATGGACCAACCAGACACACACCTCAGGTAGCAACAAGGCACTCACCCACCACACAAATGAGGTTCTCATTTCCCCCTAACAACAGGCACTCACCCTCCCCGTACAAAACAAGGCACTCACCCCTGAGTCCCAGGGCCCATGGTCATGTTGTCGTCAAAGTCGTCGCATTCCCGCGCGACTCCAAAGTCAGACACCAACGCCCGGCCGCCCTGCATGGAGACAGACAGACAGACACGCAGACAGATGTATAAATGCACGCAGACACAAGAAGAGCGGCGCCAGATCGAAAAAGACGACCAGAGGACAGAGACACACACAGAGCCATTCTGAGATGCAGGAGGCTGAGAAGAGAGAGAACAAACGGACAGGACAGGGCGGTCTTTGAGAGAGAGAACAGGGCAGTAGAACAAATTCTTCACCACACGGAGGGAACGGATTCTGTTTGAGCGTGTGTGTCTTTGTATGCATTCGTGCGTCTGCGTGTTTGTTATTTTGTCCCTTCATGCAAATGTGCGTGTAGGTTTACAAGGGTCGACCGACCTTGAGGAGAATGTTCGCTGGCTTCAGATCGCGGTGCAGGAGGTAGGAGCTGGTCCCCTTGGTCGTTTTGCTTCTGTGCAGGAATTGCATACCGCTGCAAGGGCAAGAAGACGTCCGGTGGGAAAGAAGCGCAAGGAAGGGAATGAGGGAAGGACAGAAGGAGAGCTGACACTGGACAAAGACCTCAGGGGAGAGCGAAGGGTGAGAGGGGAGGAAGCGGAAGAAGAGAGAAAAGCGAGAAGTGAGGGATAAAATTAGGAAGGAATCTTTCTGGGACTCGTGGCCACCGATGGATTTATATGCACACGCACAGAGGGGTGGGTAGGCGAGGGAAGATGTCTGCGGCGGAAAAAAGACTCTCAATAGCTTTAGTAGAAAGAATTAAGCAACGAAGAAAGAATGAAGACGACGAGGAAAGCCCAGTTTGTACAAAAAGGAAGCAAGGGAAAAAGAGACTGACCGAGCTACATCTAAGCACACTCTGCGGACGAAGGATGAATCCAAAAATCCGCGCGGCGGTTGCCCCTGCCCCTGCCCCCCGACTGAAGGAGGCAGAGACGACCGCTGTGGCCCTCCGATCTCCGCAGTTTCTCCCCGAATCACAGCTGCAGGGTTGCACTGAGACGACGCAGAGGCAGATGCAGAAGAGGAAGAGGAAGGAGCACAGGCGTCTCTGTTGACTGCGTGAGGTCTGGGAGGAAGAGGACGCCCCTTTGCGGTCTCCTCTTCTGCCTCTGCCTCCTTCCCTCCCCCCCCCGTGCCCTCAGGCCCTGCGAGAGCTCTGCGTATCCTGTCTCTCTCCAGCTGCCGCTGCCTCTCTCCGTCCGTAGGAACACCAAAATATTCCATCACGGTTTCTGCAAGGAGACAGGCAGGCACGAAAAGAATGAAGGACTATTAAAGCGAATCCCGAGCCCCACATCAACGACTGGCGACATGCTCAAAACCTCATTCAAGTCTCCACAGAGAGCCACGCAACTGTCGGACCATCTCGAAACGCACACACTCACACACGCACACATAAGGAAAGAAAGGGTAAAGAAGTCACTCACCGAGGTTCCCGTCCGCCAAATCCATCAGAACACAAAGTTTCGACTCTGGATCCCCTCCTCCCGCCCCTTCCCCCCCCGACTCCCCTGACGCACTACTGCTGTTACCCCCCTCTCCTGCTGCCTTCAAGGTTTCGGGATCCATTGCCGTCTCCCCACAGAAGGCAGAGAGACACCGGATCACACGAGGATGAGAGAAAGCATTCAACAGCTCAGCCTCCTCCACAGTGTATGTGCTGCAATCAATTGAAGGACACATCCAATTCATTCGATTTCAATCGACTAGCAGCAAACTCACTTCTTCTCCATGTTTTTCAGGTGCTAAACAGAATCCTCTCATAAAGCCGGAGCTGCCACTTTGTCCCTCGGCGTCTCGCGAAGGTGCCTTTCCTTTTACTTCCACACACAACCACAAAACGAGAAATCCCACGCCATCCTTCGCTTGTCTACTTGGCTACTCTTTCAATTGACATTGAAAGAACCTCGAGGCACCCCACACACATCCATCTATCTCCATTTTCAACAAACAGACTCACTCACTCACTCACTCGTACGGATTCATCTTCAGAGCCAGGAGACCTCCCTCGTCTGCCCCCGTCTCTGCTGAAGTCTCCTTCTTTGACACCGCCGCACCTGCTGCCGAGACAGACGCAGCGTCCCCCATCAACACACGCACAAGTCCCGCTTGGGAGGCTCTGCGCTCGGCTGCCGAAGGAATGGGCTGTAGGTGGGGTAGCGGGCCTTTGTCTTTGTTCTGTGCTTGCTCTTGCTTCTCCTTGTCTTTTTCTTTGTCCACCAATGCTGCTGCTGCTGCTGATCCTCTTCTCTTTCCGTTTCCATTTTTTTCCTTGCCGGTGGGCTTCTCTTTCTCCTTGAGCACCTTCCGGGATTTCTCCTTTTGGGCCGCAACGTGGCACACCGTGTGCTTCGGATCAAGGGGCTTGGCCTGCAGGGAGAGGGTGGAAGGGGGGAAGAGGCTGTTTCGCAAAACTGGGAGGACTGATTGGGCCTCACCTGCAAAATGCCCTGAGCAGTGCATCGCTTCCTTTCTAACTATTCCTCAACCACTCAAAGACTCTCACGACGCAAAAGGAAGGCGTATGGATGCCCATTGATTCACCACTCCCTCCTGTCTGTGCATTCCGACAGATCGACTGACGTCTTCTCGGACGTTCACCTTCCAGACCTCCCCAAAGGACCCCCTCCCGAGGCTGCCAGAGAACCCGAAGACCTCACTCACAGGGACCTGGACAGCAGAGGCCTCCCCTTGTTTTGTTTTGGCACCCACACCAGTGCACTCTCCGAGCCTGTAAGTCTCCATCGAAAGGAGGGAGAGGCAGAGGATGCAGAAAGGCATGCAAGCATGAGGAGATGTTGACACGCAAATGAGAGGCGAAAAAAAGGAGCTTACGTGCCCCCGTTCAAACGCGCCGAGCGGGACAGAGAAACGGGGGAAAGCAACACCTTGAACTAGACGGAAAGCTCCTCAGCTGCATCTCTACAGTCTGCCTCTCGGCCCCCCCTTCCTTCTTCTACCCTCAAAGAAAGAAGAAACACGTCGGACCTTGACAGACTTCGCATTTCTTTCTTTTCCGTACTAACGGAGAAACAGAGACAGAGAATGAAAGAGACTCAGACAAACACAGACAAAGACAAAGACAGAGACTGACATCAGTTCGAAGACCCGCCAGTCTCTTCTGCCAATCGCCCTCTGTCTCATTTTCGCCACACGCAGGGCCGTCACGCCCTCCTCCCAAAAAAAGAAGTGGACCGTCTCAACGTCATGGAACGTGTTGTCGTTTTGGGGATCCTTCACCTGCACACCCGAATTAGACAAGAGGATCGTAATCAAACAAATTATTTGCACGTTTGTTGGTTTTGGGGATCTGACTGCTGATGCATTAGTCGCAGGTGGTTTCACACACAGGCGAAACCCCACGCCCTCAGTGGATGAACAGCTGCAAAAAAGCGTACGTCTGGGAATGCAGACAGGTCCAGGCATAGACAAATCGATAGAAAAAAAGGCACCAATTTCCGAACATCAGCAAGGCGGAGGCCGGAGTCGAACTACCACCCCTTTCCCTGCCTTCTTGCGTCCCCGTCCCTTTCTTTCTCCGGACAACACTAATGAATAGGCATCCATCCTTCATTCCAACTTTCTGTCTCTCATTCACCCACATTATTCTTGATGATCACTTTGTTGAAGTAGATCTCCTCGTATGTACAGGCTGAGGCAGACGAAGAAGACGAAGCAGAGGAAGAGGAAGAACTAGAGGAGGCACTCTGCTGCGGTGCGTGCCGCCTCTCTCTCTGTACTGCACAAGGCACCTTGCAGGCGTCACAGAGGAGTTTGAAGAGGAGCGCACGGTGTCGACACGCCCCACTCCGTACTGCTCCTAATGGAACGAACCCAAAGTTTTCTTTCGCGATCTTCCGAACGCTCTCCAGACTTTTGTCCAGACGCACCTGCTCTCACGGGGGGGAGGGGGCGGGCCAAACGGATTTCTGAAGACACTCTGGCAATGGGAGGAAAAGCGGACCATGCGATGACTGTCTGTGGCTCGTGTCTATTCCTTTCGACATCTGAGAACGGCTCTTTCCTCTCTTTCGGAGAGGAGGAAAGGAAAAGAAAGTACTTTGAGGCACTCGTGCAGCAACCCAATGCAACAGACAGACAGGCATGCGCACATTCCCTCCCTCCCCCATGTTTGTTTTGCCCAGCAGGCAGATTGATTGATTTACCGACCTGCTTCTCGACGAAGCGCTTGATCGACTGAACGAAGCTGAAGACGTCGGGCTCCGAGTCTTTCTGCTCCCTCATCTTGCTGATGGCAAAACTGCACACACACACACACACACACACGTATGCCTTTACACTTCCGCAAAGGACAGATGAAAACGACCTCACTGAATCCGACAAATGAAGGAACAAAAGGGACAAAGTCAACCAGCGGAAGAGCGAAAGAAAAAGTCCGGACGGAGGGACGCACTCCGCTTGCGTGCGCGACTTCTCAAGGGAAAAAGAAAGGAAAAGCGCCTTCGTGTAGATCCACGATACTCATGAAATGGATTCAGAGAGGAATGGGGGACGATCTTATTAAGCATTCTTCTCTCCGCAGCCACCCCTCCATTCAGGAGCCAGACACAGGCCCTTCTCCTTTTCCTTCAGACAGACAGAGAGACAGACAGATCAGGCCCTTCTCTTTCCACGGACTTAAGGTGCCTGTCTGAGGAGACGTCCACGATCAAATTTTCCCGACACCTGCACTCCCGTGGAAGAAGGACGCGGGAATCGGTAGCTGCCCCTCCTCCTCCCCCCTCTTTCTTCACCGGTTCTGCCCCTTTCGAGGAAGCCTCATGGGCCCTGCACAGCAGAACAAGCAAACAGAAAGAAAGAGCTATTGCGAGTCACTTTGCCACAGTCTGTCAGAGAGAGAAAGCCAAACAAAGGAAGGCCAATGATTCAAAAAGTGCCAGGATAGAGGAAACCGAATGCATGTGTTCCTGCACACCGGAAGAGACCAAAAAATGGGAACGCGAAAAGCAGGACATTCGGGAACAGGCAAAAGCCGCATGAACACACACACACACACACACACACACACACACAGCCATCCAGACCTGCAGATGCGGTTCGCTTCCGGAAAGTTTTCCAAATACTCTCCGACGCAGGACAGCCAGTCTGACTGTCGGTTCCTTTCTATCGACCGCTGGGTCTTTGCCAACCGCTCCCTCTCCTTCTCTCGCTGAAGCATTCCCTTCTCCCTCCCTGCCCTTGCTGTACCCCCCCCGCGACCTGTCAGACTCCGCCCGCCCCCTCCATCTGCAGCCGCTGCATGGGGGGGTGCGGGGGTTTCTCTCTCTCTCTGTTGTCGCGTTCTCTTCCTCTTGTTGTTCAGAGGTTCCGGAGACGTGTTGGAAGAAAACGAAGAGGGAGAAGAAGCGGACAAAAAAGCACTCGCATCAACCTGCAAATTCTCAGACGTCTTTTCCCCCCGTGCTCCAACGAGCCCCGCCCTCGCTGTGCGCCTTCTGTCCCCCCCCCCACCGAACAGCAATGCCGGGTCCCGGAAAGGAGCCAATCTCCCAACTGCCGTGCCTCCGGATTGGCCCCGTGCAGTGCCTCTCAACGGAGCCCTTCTCACATCCACCCCCATCTTCTCGTCCGAATCTGACAGTTCAGAGAGCACAGACTGGAATTGCTCTGTGTGGTGGTGTCTCGGATGCCCCCTCTCTCTCTGCTGCTGCTGCTGCGGGTGTTGCTCTACAGGAGGGGCAGCTGATTTGTTGGCCTCTAGAGGAGGTGGGGAGTCGGACCTCACCGAGATCACTTCGTCGTTTTCTTCCCCTGCTGCTGCCTCCTGCACCCCCCTTGCCCCCCGTGTACCTAGGCGTGCGGAACTCCGCACAGATCGTGGAAACGCCCCTACACCCTCACCCCCAATCCCATCTCCAGCAATCCCTGACCCTCCATGCTCATTCACATTTAAAAAAGACTCAGCGGCTGCGGCAGCTGCAGCAGCGGCTGGTGGGGGGGCCTCGACTGCCACTACAGACTCCGATCGTTCGCTGATTGCGCGCGAAATTCCGGCAGCAGCGTGTCCGTGTACGGGTCCGTTTTCTTCAGGAAGAAGAAACGGAGGAGGGGGAGGACGACGAGAGGACCGTCGGGACATCCGAGACTTCCTCGACCTGTTCCCTTCACTGTTCAGGTCATCTACGTGGGGATGCAGAACCCCTAAGTCTTCCTCCTCTTTCTCAATTGGAGGGGGGGTGGTTAAAGGAGGAGGCGCCGTTCGGACCCCCCTTTCGGAGGGGAGCCTGCTGGTGTCGTCGTCGGAGATGTCAATGGGTGGCCCGACAATACTGCTGCGACCACCTTTGCCAGGCTCTCTTGGCTGTTTTCGGATCCCCCTGCTTTTCGGTGGAGCTCCTGCCATGCCCCCGACTGCAGGCGAAGGAGGGCCGTCAGGGGGTATGGTCTCGACAGAGTGCTGCCGGGGGGGAATGGAGCCCTTGGCGGCCCCTCCCGCCAATTCTGCCGTCAGTTTGAATGCATTAGGGAAGATTGAGGCAGTCAGGTCGCCCCTGAACGTCTCGTCCCCGTCCAGACATTCTGCAGCGCCAAAACCAAACACACCCTCCCCCGGGCCCATCCCGTCTGCCCCAGTCATGCCAGAAAGACCCAGATGGTTGTTGAGGTTGCCAATGCCGCCATGCAGCCGATGGCTGATCGTCCTCGCGTGATCGATACGGGGCTGCAGAACGCGGTGCTTGTGGAGCCAGAGAACCCGAAACTCGGACGCACTCAGGGCCTGAAGGAAAGAAAGAAAATCGACACACACGAAAAACATGGGAGAGATTCAGGTAGATGGAGATCTGTCAAGTACGTGAGTCTGGAGCCACTGGGCCAAATCGAAGGTCGACTCACATGACTTTTCCAGGAAAATTGGAATTGAACGTTGAAAGACAAAAGGACGTTCGAAACCGGAGAGGTCGAACAATCACGAAGGCTGGCGGACACCAAAAAATAGAGATAGACAGGATCACACATTCGCACTTCACCTCCGTATGCAGAACAGAAACCACCGTCACGAACCGTCCGAAGCGAAAAAGAAATGCGGTGAGAGAAACACTGACTGACTGACTGACTGACTGACCGGATTTCCAGACCCCCCGTCAATGAAGATTCCTTCTGCGATGGAGTCTCGGTACTCGATGCAGTTGGTCCTCTGCAGGGGGAGGGGATGCGTTGACTTAATTTCTCTTTTTCGGGTCCAGGCCCTCACTTGATTTCTTGCAACTGAACTATACGGCTGTCTGAAGGCCTGTCTGAGCGTGAAAAGGAATACTGAGGCTACTCAAGAAGATGAATGTATCACGCCCATGCAAGAAGGCGATCGATGTTCGTTTGAGTCTGCTCTGCTGATGCAAGAAAGAATGCATGTAGCAGAATAAAATGAATGAACAGAAACACACGATGGATCCTCCCGATACTCCCATGCTCCCTCCCCCGCACGCACGCACCTGAAATTTGAAGGTCAAGTTATCCACCAAGAGGTCCTCCAGGACGGTGGAGATGAGGAGACGGATGTTCAGGTTAGGGGGTGTGCAGCGGAGGAGGACGTCTTCTAGGAGTGCCACGACAGGGAAGCAGAGATTGTGGTCAGAAGGGTCCTTCAAGAGGCATTCAAGGGCGAGGAGCTGCTGGCCCTCGTGGCCCTTCAACAGGGGAAGCAGCTGCATGCAGAGGGAGGGGAAGGGGAAGAACACAGAGGCGGGAGAAGAGAAAGAAGCTCTGAAAAAGTGGGTCAACAGGAGCCTATTCAGAGAGAATGAGTCGGCCTATGAGCATAAAAAAGGAAAAAAAAGAAGCCGTACGTCTGTCAATCTAGTCATACAACTCTGGGTCGGGTTGAAACGATTCAGGTCGGACTAAACGATCGTGGGTGAGGAAACGCAAGAAAGCGACTGCGAGAAAGCAAGGCAAAGCGAGGGAGAGGGGGAGAGAGAGATAGAGAAAGGAAGAGAGAAACATCACAATTGAAACCATACCAGAAGAAGACCAAAAACGGCAAGAGAGATACGGACAGATGGAAGGACGCCCCCCCNACACACACACACAAGCAGATCGAGGGACGAACCGACGAAGACCACGGATGTCTTCCAGCTCCACCAAAGTTCAGTTTCAGAGCCTCCAACGCTAAGTGTTGGTGGAGATCCCGCTGATTCATCGATGAGATTTTCAATGTCCCCTCTTGCATTCGGAGGGTCCTCTCTGTTTGCTTTACCTGCCTTCCCAGGTTTTGCCATCCCCAGTGCACTGGGCTTTTTACCCTAGAGGGGGCGGAAGGCCCAGAGGGCCACTCTACAGGCCCTCCGTCAAAAAAACCCATCGGCAAGGGAGGCATGGGAGGAAGGGGGGGTCCTAGAGAAGAGGTCTCATCCTCCTCCTTCTCCTTCTCCTCTCTTTCTGCCACCCTCGCTGCCGCTTCCGGTTCCTCTACAGGTGCGGCAGAAGCATCGGGCCCCTCAGACTTTTCCTTCACTCCACGTGAGGGGGCTGCTGCTGCGGCAGCGGCTGCAGCTACAGCGGGAGGATCCGCAGCGGGCATTCGAGAAGACGATGCGCGTTTGCCTCCCCCCCTACCTCCTCTCGTTCGGACTCTCTGCTCGGTCGGGGGCGGCCCCTGAGAATCTTGGGAGGCCCTGGCCTTCGCTTTTCCCTTTCCTTTTGGGGGCCTGAGGAGTCCTGGACGGGCAAATGAATCCCCCATGAGATTTTCTGGGAAGAGATTGGCAGGGTCAATGGGAACCTCCCCCCCTTCTCCTGCTCCTTCACCCATTGACGCATCGAGTGCAGCCTGGAGGTCTGCATCCTCTTGCTCTTTCAGTTTTGAATCGTCCCCTTCTTCATCCGTCTCCTCAATGACCTTCCTCCTCTTCTTCCTCGCCTTGGGCATCGATTTCTGGCGCTTTGCGGACAGGGGGGCATCCTCTGAATCGTCGTCTTCAGGCTCTGCCACGAGGATATGGGAGGGAGCGGGGGGGGCGGGGGGACGGGACTTGGGGGGAAGCGGAGGCTTGCTTTTTGGTTTTGCCTTGGCTTTGCCCCTTTGTGAAACCGTCTGGGAACGACCGGAAGAGGAAGACGGTTCCTCTGTCTTTGCCTCAGCAGCAGCAGCAGCAGCTGCTGCAGCAGCAGCAGCAGGGGCTTTGGCTTTTGGGGCACGTTTCTTTGGAGACGGCGAGGGAGACCGGGAGGCTGGTTCGACCCCCCCTTGACGTTTCTTCACCGGCACAACGCCATTCTTGTTTTTGGCCTTCGCCTTCGGCTTACTTGCTGCCGCGTTCTGTCTTTTGCCCTTGGCAGCCTTCTTTGCAGGAGCTTGTGGATGGCCTTCGTTTTCTGCTTCCTCTTCCTCTTCCTCCTCTTCTGCTTCTTCCTCAACCTCTTCTTCCTCTCCTTCCTCTTCCTCTTCCTCTTCTTCCTCCTCCTCCTCCTCTTCGTCCTCTTCCCCCTCCTCTTCTTCCTCTTCGTCCTCTCCCCCCTCCTCTTCCTCCCCCTCTTCCCCCTCCTCCTCACCCTCCCCAGACAGAGCAGAAATGCCATCAGAGTTCACCTCGACAATGCCTTTCCAACCTGCTCATTCATTAACAATCAGAGAAAGACAGGCAAACGAGTCAAATGTGGGGAGCGACAGATGTTTTGCAAAGTGGGACTGACTAGTCATCTTTGATGGCCCTCCTAATGCAAGAGCGCCAGACATCCGCAACAAACGAAGGTGAAAGAAAGCATAACGTCACCAAAAAAAAGACAGGGAGGGGGGAAAAAAGAGGAGGAGGCTGAATTAAGGGACAGACGCACAACAGGAACCCCGAAGTTCCAAAGTTCCAATCTCAAATTCACAGCCCAAACACAAATCCATCCATCCATCCATCCAGTCAAGTCGATCCGACGGGATCCAACGATCCCCCGACAACATTTCGGCATGCCACACACACACACACACACACACAGAGAGAGAGAGAGAGAGAGAGAGGTAGATGACAGCACACCACGAACCCTTGACAGCTCGTCCGAGCGCCTCTCCGTTCTGTTTCGCCTGGGGGTGGGCCTGGAGAATCGCCTTCAACGCTGCAGCGTCAGTTCGTTTATTTTGAGTTCGTTCACTTATTGAAGCATGCTGTCTTAATTGGACCCTTCATGGGTCCATCATCCATTCACATATCTCGTCTCTTCAGCAGACCACAGGCACAAGACCGCACAAAAAATTCTTTCACTCTGCTCTTTGTGTCTCTGCGAACTGATTGACTGCAAACCGAGACGGCATTGATCGTGTATCATGCATTCCTTGCAAGCCGTGGACTCAGCATGAATGAAAATGAATAACATCCATGAGTCAATCAATTGGAGGCACCCGGCTCACTCACCTTCCGTATCGCTCATCGATTGCAGAGGGACCCCCCTGACCTCCTCCAGAGGAACCTTGGGGACCCGCAGCGCAGCCACGAACGCGTCAGCAAGTGGCTTCTTCTCGTTTTTCCGAATCTCATTGCCTGCACATATACGCATATACAAATAAACTCGTCGTTCTTGCGCGAACGCGAAAAGGCGACAGTCGTGGCATCCTGATGTTAAAGAGAAAGGCGATTGAATTTTTGAAAAGGAACGAACCACATCTGCCAATTAAGAGAAAAGACCCACGTCCGTTCTCTGTCTGTCGCTTTGTTTATCCGTCTGCCCATCTGACCTTCACAGGAGAGAGCCTCGAGGTGTTTGTGTCCTTTTACAGCCACAGCGAGCTTGCACAGAGCCTGTGCCCCTGCACCGACTCTGTCAATCGAGAGACTCTTCAGACCCCATCCAGAGTCACTCAACGAAGCTGCAAGCATCTCGACGCCCTCGGACCCGATCTGCAACGGCAGGCAGGCGGGTACGCAGGAAAGCAGTTCATCCATCAGATAGTCAGTCAAAGCGCCAGTGCATGGGTCAACGAGTCCGCAGTCCAGCCTGTCAGATATTTTCGATGGGAGCGGACCGATGAACTGATCAATCAATGAATCCATCAAGCCGAACCGTGGAGGGGCGAGGCGACAGAGAGTCAAGAAAGGTAGACAGGGAGGCAGATTAATTGTGGAAAACAAGAAAAGGGAGAAAGAAGAAAAAAAAACAAAGAAGAGAAGCTTCCCTTCAGATGCTCACTTTGCAACAACACTCACTCCATGATTGCTCGGAAGACAAAAAGGGCCAAGAAAGAAAAAGCAGACTGTCAGAGGAAGATTCAGGAACGGAATCGAGAGCGGATCTTCATTCCAGAGAGAGAGAGACCCACCGCATTTCCAGAGACGTCTATTATCTTGAGAGAGCACTGTCTCTCCTTCACAAGGCACGCGTTCAGGGCATCGATAGCTGCACAAAAAATGAAAGGGCGGAGAGACGAAACGCTCTTCTTTTGTAACACTCACTCTCACTGAATCGCTCAGAGGACGAAAAGAGAGGCAGCGGAGGAAAGCAAAAGGGGAAGAAACCCAAAGCGGATGGTGAAATAGGGAAAAACACGGAATAATCAAATTTAACAAAAAAAAAAAAAAAAAAAAAAAAAAAAAAACCCCCCCCCCCCCCCCCCCCCCCCAAAAAAAAATGCATCAGACAAACGATCATCTCCCTTTCCTCTACCACGGATCCACGAAGAAATCCATCCGGTTTCCATTCTTACTGTCGGGCTTGCTCAATAGAATATGCAGACAAGACAGATAGACGGACCCTTGGAAGTCAAAGAATTGTCGGGCAGCAAAAGGGTTGACAGAATCGGGTCCCGTCTTCCCGCTGCTGCCGCTGCCGCATTCGCTTCCTGCCCTCGTGCCCTTTTTTCCTTTTCCTTTTTGTTGCCCTTCTCGGATGAGAGGAGAGTCTGGAGGACTGCAGAGAACCCCCCATCCTGCAGACCGCACTCTGCAATCTCCAGGACCTCCAGCCGAGAGCGCATGGGGGGAAGGACCGTGTGAAGCTGCACACAAATGAAGCAACACATCACAGGACATGAGAAGAAGTGTTCTTTCTGGGGAGATCATTCACTTTTCTCGAGATGACACGGGCATGCAGAGGTACAAAGTAGAGACAACGCAAGGAGATAGACAAAACAGGACAAGAGAAACGAAGTGAAGAATCCAATTTGAGAAGGAAGAATCCTAGGTGGGTGCAGGGAAGGGAAGGAAAAAGCAGAAAGAAAGCTTGGAGAGAGAGAGCTACGGCCCCGCCGGCCGACCTGGCGTGGAAGAGGGGCCGGGGTGATCTTGACAAGCTTCAGTTTTTTCAGACACTTCTCCTCAGTCTGCATTCATGCATGCATGCATTTATTTTGTATGAAAGAATTCTGTATGAAAATAAATGTATTCAGACACTTCCTTTCAGTCTGCATTCAAAAAAGAGTTGTGAGCGCATCGATTGGACTCAGGAAGGAGCAGTGCGGCGAATGTGGGGGGGTCACCGAGGCCAGACAGAAGGCAGTTTGTTGTACGCAAACTCGCTTCTTCTCATTTGGAGAGAGCAGAAAACGACCCCTGGGACAAGCTCACGTGTCAAAGCATGGAAAGAGGCCTTGAAGCAGAAAGGACGCGAGAGGATCAGTTTGTCGGAGCAAGGGAAAGAGAATTGAGAGGAAAAGGGAGACACAAAGAAAGAAGGAAAAGGAATATAGACGGATCGACGGACTGACGGACCCCTCCAAGCATGAGAGAAAATTTTGACCCTTCCAAGGACATCTCCTGCAAACAGAAAAGGACAACACAAAAGGAAAAAGTGACCTTGCAGCCTCACTCATTTCTGCACACTTTCGATCATGCATGCCATACGCAGAAGAGGACACTGAACATGATCATGTGAGATCCATGCATCGTTTTGGAGAGAGAAAGAGAGAAGGAAACCATGAGGAACCAAAAACAGACCTACAAACAGAAAGAGAAGAACGTCTCCAAAAGAAAAGCATTGATTTCGGCAGACAAACCAACAGACCTCCAGGATCAGCTCACTCGCCCAGTAGGGGTTGCACAGCTGTTGGTGAAGTTGAGAGAGGCCCTTCATTGACACCGGAACATTCTGCACGCACGCGCGCGCGCGCGCGCGCACACACACACACACACACACACACACACACACACACACACACACACACGCATATGTGACGAAACAAGAAAGGCGACCGGACAGACAAACGGAGCACTAGGAGCACACCGATACGGACACGTTTTGTTAAAGGAGGAGGTTGGATTGACGCACGCGCACAGCCACAGATAGACGGATGAAAATGCAGACTCCCACTCACAAACCAACTTCCAGCAAAACCCCCTGCACATCATGCCATGAAACGACAGAGAGAGAGGGAGAGCGTCAGAGTGTGCATCCATCCGGTTTGACTGGCTGCGCACCTCGATTTTGACCGACAACAGCTCGGATGGGACCACTGCCTTGAGCACATTTTCGAACTTTTCTCCGTCCGGAGGCCAGCGCACGAAGGTCACCTTTTGCACCCTCTGCGCCTTGTTCAGCACCTTAATCAACGCGTCTGCACACGCAGAACAGATCCAACAGGAGAATGAAGGGAGGGGGTGCAAACAGATCGACGGGGAGAATGGACGATGAAAGATGTGCAGGTATTGGAACATTCCGACGTTAGGAGCAGCGGACACAACCCTGAGCCACGGTTGCTTCCCCTGTCCCTCCCTGTAGGGCTGACTGACCAGCCTGCTTGGTGGGGCTTTTGAGGTGCGTCCCATCGAACTCGAGCTCGATCTGCTGGACGAAGGACGCCACCAAGTCGGCCACCGCCGCCATGTCCGTTGGGGCAACCACCCGAAGGCGAAGGCTTTTGGTACGGCTGTGGCCCACTCCGTTCTTCAAAGCGAGGATGTCTTTCTTCTTTTTTGTCTGGTCAATCTCAACGACCTCCTCGGTGAGCACAGAATTCTTTCGCTCCATTCTGGCAGGACAGACGTAGAAGTTCGGCCTGCAGCTAGCTAGAGAGAAAGGCGTGTCCCTACAGATGAGGAAGCTGCCACTGTTGATGAACTGTGACAGTCTTCATCCTTGCTGCCTGGCTTAGGCCGCTTGGGTGAGTGTTCGTGCAAACGTGTTGTTTGCAAGGGTCTCCTCTGGCTTCGATTTCAGGGTGACAGGAGTCCAAGAGCAAAGGACGAATCCTCACAGATGACGGAAATCGCTTCACTTTGGAATGCAGACGAACTCTGTACTTCGGAAGAGGCAAATTCACGGCGCTTCTTCGCGGCGCGAATCGGCGGTGCAGTCTGACAAAAGGAATATGGACAGGAGGGATCGAAAAAAGATCTTTGGGCGCGTCTGCATGGCCGTCTCCTCTGCAGATCTTTGCATGAGCTCGGAATGGCGCGCGCCGCCATGGCGCCGCCGGGCGCGCATGCTGCATGCGTGCGGAACGTTGGGACCATATGGATCCATATGGGACCCACACAATTCATCACAATTCTGGTGCAAAGTCGAGTTTGGAAGAGAACCAGATCGGCTTTGCACATCGTCAACATCCTTGATCACTGTTTTGAAGAGTCCATCTGAGGACTGTTTTCGCAGTGGTGTGATACGTGAGAGAACGCGAGGTTGGTAAAAAAAATGTAGGAGCCGCGAATTTGAAATATGATATCTGTTCTCTTGCAAGTCTCCGGAGACGGTTCCGGGAATTCTGTCTAGAAAACGAAAAAATATTAATACCACATGTCCCACATCGGATTCGGAGGAATTCACGACACAGGAGGCAGGACGGATGCTCCTTCTCTTGGCCTTTGCGGGTCTGCAGACGCACCCTGTGCTTTTTGGGAAGTTCAGGTAGACGCTCTGACGGATTTGTGTTTCCAAAAGGGCCTCTTGAATTTGGACCAATTCCGAAGGAACATTGAAAGTCTTCTCCCAAAGGACTACGACTCCCTTGCGTATTACGCGAAGTGGGCGTGTGCCCTTGCACAGGGTCTCTGCCAGTTCGGTGCTCTCTCTTCCGATGATATCGACGCCCAGCTCCTCCACGACCCCCCCCGTTCTGTTCCCTTCAAAGAAGGGGACCGTGTGCGTGTGAAGGAGGAGACGTACAGGTGCAGGTGGAGAAAACCCCATCTCCGTACCCCAGGATATCTCTTTGGGGCCTGTGGAACCGTCTCCCGTGTACTCGGAGAGAAGGATAACAGCGAGGCTCTGGCGTTCAGTGTGGTGGGATCCCTTGGCAAGGCACAACCAAGGAAAGCCCGGGAGTACCTGGTCAGATTCCGCCAGGGGGACCTGTGGGAACACTACGGGGGGGAGGCAGAGGACTGCGTGAGCGTGGAGATTTACGAACACTGGCTTGAAGATGCAGGTCGTTTTTTTTTTTTTGGTCGCGGTTTTAGTCTTTCTGGACCGACTTTGAAACATCCGTGCATTTTGTCTTTCTTCGTTTCTGTCTGCCCCTTTTGGTCCCGTTATCCTTTGGCCATGAACGCGGCCTCTTTTTTTCTTCGTTGTTTCTTGGAAGCGTCATGGGTGGTCCAATGGAACAAAACTCAGCTAGAGTTTCAGGAATCCTGCATTCCTTCTCTCGTGAGTTCTTTCACGTTGATCCGCCTCCCCCCCTCTCTCATTCGTACTTCCGTCTGCCTCCTGCAGTTTCAAAGGGAGCGGGAGAAGTGACAGGTGCGGGGTCTTCCTCTTCGTCTTCCTCCTCAGCGGAAACAGGGGAACAGGCGGAAGAGCCGTTGAGGAAACGAATGAAGACGCACAGCGAAGAGGAAGAGGGGAAACACGGAGACGCAGAGCACAAGCATGACCACCACGAGCACGATCACGATCACGAGCACGCAGACAGAGAAGAGACAGAGAGGAACGCTGTCGAGAAGGAGGGCGCCCCTGTGACGGGACAGGTGCGTGCGTCAATTGAGGGCATTCCCTTCTCTTCTCTTTTCTTTTCTTTTCTTTTGCCCCCTCACGACTAGACTTCTCCGCAAGTACAACACAAAATCACGCAAAGAAACACATCCATACACCCACACGCATTCTGCATACTCTTCTCCCTCCTATGTCTGAGCCCCGCAGGCCATAGCTGAGGCTCTGATCAACGCCGTCATCGCCAAAGGTCTGGTCACCAGAGAAGAGCTGCACAAGTCCGTGGAGAAAAAGGAGGCGACCCAGGCTGACCCTGAAGGGCTGCGTGTGGTTGTGCGGGCGTGGAAGGATCCCGAGTTTGCAGACCGACTGAAGAAAGACGCGACCAGTGCCGTGAGGGAGATGGGAGTCGAGATGGGTGAACTCCGAAAACTGGTGGCGCTGTTCGATGACGACCAGACTCACCATGTGGTCGTGTGCACCCTCTGCAGGTCAGTTCTTGACTCCTTCCGAATTGAGCGGGAAAAGGACGAAACTGGGTTGGTAGGTCTTTTCCTGCACTACCCCTGTCAATGCACCATTCTGCTGTTGGCAGAGGTCACGCGTTTCCAATGCTGTCACTGTTCGAGAGCAGGACATAGGGCGGGTATCAGAATGACGTGGGGAACCTGGAAGATCGTTTTTCTTTGGCATCAGCTCTTGTTCCAAATCTTCCGTGCCCTCCCTCCCCCCCACTGATTGATCCATGCACTGGCTACCACACTGACTCGTTTGCACTCACTCTCATTCACCGATGGATGACCTGTCTGTCTGTCTGTCTGTCTGTCTCTGAGATTTCTTGCATGGGTGCAGCTGTTACCCCTCTGCCCTTCTGGGTCGTGCCCCGTCCTGGTACAAGGCGAGGGGGTACAGGAGTCGGGTGGTGAGAGAGCCTCGGAAAGTCCTGGAAGAATTTGGGACGCGTGTGCCTCAGCGAGTGGCAATGGAGGTGCATGACTCCACGAGCGACCTCAGGTCAGAAGGCATGCAGTAAGGGTTTTTTCTTTCAGCAAGAGCAAAAAGATAAGAAAGCGGGGGGGCAGAAAGATAGATAGATAGATATGTACAGAGAAAGTCGTGGAAGTGAACGAAAGGAGCTCTTTGGTTGTCGTGTCACGCAGTTCTGTTGGGAGGAGTGATTCGATCTTTCTGGGTGTCTTGTCTATCCTTCATTTTTGTCCTGTCACGGCTTTGAGCTTGCTGGTGCGTCAGATCCATTTTGATGCATGGGCATTCATTCTGTGCCCGTCGTGTACCCCCTGGATTCTTCTGTCCTTTTGTCAAAGTTTGCTTCTCTTTGATTTCTCTCTCTCTTCTGCGCAGACTGTTTGTACGGCTTCAAAAGGAGAATGTGAAACCGTCAACGCATCCGTTCATCGAACAATATTCCCCTTTCTTTTCCTGTTTCTGCTATCCCATTCCCGTGCCTGCAGGTACTTCGTGGTCCCCCTGCGTCCCTCTGGTACAGAGGGGTGGGAGGACTCCCGTCTCCTGGGTCTCCTCTCTCGGGACGCTCTGATCGGAGTCCGCATGCTGCCTGAGAAAGTTTCAAATTGATTGATTGATTTGGCAGCGGGGGGTGCACATCACGGCAGAAAGAGAAAGAGAAAGAGAAAGAAAGAGAGAGCGCGACGGTCGACGGAGGGAAAGAGTGCGTCTGTGGGAAGAGAGAAAGACACAAACGATGCACAGACATGGCGCGATGGAGAATCTTCTGAAGCATCGAGATGAGGGAGGTGTTTAAAGGAAGACAGAGAGAGGGAAAGGGAGAGGAATGCGGGGGGGGGAGGTGCCTGCATGAAGGCTTTTCAATTTCAGGGCCAGGAGAAGCGACAACAAAAGAGAAAGTCCCAAAGAAGAGAGAGTCGGCAAGGGAAGTAGGCGAAGGAAAGGTGAGAATCAAACTGACAAGACAGAGAAAGAGAGAAAGGGGAAAGATTGTAGAAGGTCAAGTCACTAATCAGTCTCAACTGTGCGCAGAGAAATAAAGAAAAAGAAAGGTAGAGGCCGGGACAAAGATAAAGAGCGAGAAAAAGCAGAAAGAGAGAGAGAGAGACAGAGAGACAGAGAATCGGTGAAAGCGCGCGAGAGAGCGAAAGAGAGAGCAGAATGAGCCTTCTACTGAAAGCTTTTCGGGACCTGCCAGAGCCTGCTTGTCCCTGCATCCACACTGTGAGGACGCTCTCTGGCGTCTTCGCTTCCACGCAGGGGGGAAGGTCTGAGATGCCGATACATACATCCCTAGAGGGGGGTTGCCTCAGCGGCGCCGGTCGGTAAACAGAAAAGCCGGGACTCTCTCCCTCTCTTCGGGGGGGTGGATGAGGGCGGTCTCTTGGAATGACAGGCTGGCAAGATTCCTTTGAGTCCAATCAGCGGGACGCCTGTCTGACTAGCTGTCTGCTCGCAGGCAGTTGCATGACGGGCGGAACTCAATTCAGACTACTCCTGGCGGGTCCCGACGTTCTTTCTAATATGTTGGCATTCATTCATTGGCGATCGATCGATCTCGTGTTCAAAGTTGAGCCCTGGATTGAACCCCAACAAGCGCAGTGAAGCTGAATTGTGTACCGAACTTGTGTATATACTTCGAGTTAACATTGCATTTCACTTCTAATGACTAGTGCCACACTGCCTAGCACACGTACTGCCAGTTTGTTAGCCAGTTTGTAAAATGATCAAGTTTTATGTGAAATTAGATCAAATTTATCGTTAAAAAAATAATGATATATATAAGAGCATAATTTTTACCTAGATTTTTAGATTTATAACCATCCTCAGGCTGTATAACCATCCAGCTAGTAGGCAACTACATTATCCTACTGTATCTTGCAAAACTGGATTAAATTCTTCGATAATTTAAAGAGTATAGAATTTGATAAGATTATACTAATCCTGTAGTGTAACACATTAAAGTCTGCATAATTGTTGTGCAAAAAGTATAAAAGATGAGAAGCTCAAACTAATAATATTTAATGTTTAGTAAAGATCTTTTAGCATTTTCAGTTTAAGCTTCTCATCTTTTATTTTTTTTTGTACAATAATAATGCACACTAAGACTGCCACACTTTAATGTATAACACTACAAGATTTGTGTAAATAGAATTTATTCATAGAATATGGTATGGCACACCAGGTATATGTAGATTTTAGTGGAATTTGCCATGGGATCTACCTTTCTGGATTTTGCTAATTTCGTGAGTTTCACTAGAATCGCGCCTAGATTATAAGGTCCACTGAGGTTCCACTATTGTAACTTCCACTCCGGGGTTCATGAATTTTTTGGGTAGAATTTAACCCAGTTTTGTCATACGGATATGTATGGTATACACGTATGGTAACCCGGGATCTAGCCCTGGCCCCTGGATAACCCTGGCAAGTATTGTAAATACTGTTCATGCGGCTCAGGCTATTCGTTCAGTTCAAGAATCAGTTGTAAGTATAACGAGGATTTATGCAGAGACGCATAACTTTTGAATATGTCAGATCAGCATAATTTGAGTATATCACTATGACCTAATGTTAGACTTAATGCATATCACCTAAACTATGATACGCTTTCGCTATATATGCATATTTGTACGTAGGTATGTATCTGTCTCTAGATCCGTCTTACAATATTGCTTCAGCATAATCCAGACTTTAGAATTTTTGAAAAAATTAATCGATTTTCATATCGATTGATCAATTAATTCTGCAATCCATCAGTCGATTCATATGTATATATATGTGTAAGTCAGTTGGCGTCGCTCTCACCACTATTGAATTATTCTTGTGATGCAAAAGTGAACCACATGCATGACTCCGACAGGCCTGTTCAGACACAGGTCGACGCATACACACACGCACACAGAGACGGGCAAATATGACGCGATTTTGATACTTGATTTTCTTCTTTTCTGGCAGACAAGGATCGAGTCGATCCCTGCGTTCCAGGAACGATAAACGCTGAGCGCCTAGTCGCATGTCGGGAAGATTGATCGACACGTACCTCGCTTCATCAATCGACCGGTGAGTTGCCCTCTGCCTCTCGATGTTGCTCTGCCCTGCTCTGATCTGTGTGTGAATAGATACTTTTAGATTTCTCTTTGATACAGTTCGTTCGTTTGCTCGACCAATCGACCGACTGAACGCACTGGACCGCCCGCCTCCCTCGAAGAACCAATTCATTAATTGATTAATTGCTCGATTTGATTGATTAATTGCTCCCTTCCCTCTTCCCCCTTTCTCAGTATCTAAATGTGATTACACCGATTTCATTTCGGCCTCCCTCATCCTGTGCAAAAAATCATTTTGCTGCCTGACTTCGTCTGGTTTGCCCCGCTCCTGAGGAACTTCTCCAGGCAGAAGGCCTCGATGCTCACCTCAGATCTGCAAGCGTTGTTGCATACATGCAGCCAGTCTCTTTGTTTATGTATGTGAGCCCGTGTTGTGTTGCTAGCTCTGGCAACGGATTGACACAGCAGGAAGGCCCTACCGGTTGTCCAGTAATTGTAGCTACAAAAAATAAACAAAAAATCATGTGAGTCAGATACAAAAACTCAAAAGAAACCATGTTATTCAACTTATAGCCGGGAGTCCCAGGTCCTAGAAATCTGGCTTAGATGGTCATCAAACCTTCTAGGAAGCG
>JAHBMJ010000515.1:0-45594 GCA_018398765.1 Chromera velia | reverse complement strand
CCCCCCCCCCCCCCCCCCCCTCTCTCTGAGATGACCCCTGTCCATATGTGGAGGGACCCCTCATTCTCTTCTCACTTAATTCCCCTCCGTCCTCTCTTTGCCTACCACAGATATACTGTAATATTTTGAGTCGACACGTGAGCTTTCTTTCTTCTTGTCTGTCCGTCTGTATGAATGCCCACGTATATGCCCGCATCATGCATGCAGATATTGGAGGAGTTCAACCAGACGAGAGAGGCAGTGATCAATGTCACGGAGCCATTCCTGAACGGCTCGGACCCAGCAGGAGACATGAACACGACCCGACGTCTCCTCTCAAAGGCCACTTCTCCTTCTCCGTCCGTCTCTGCGTCCAGCACGGACAACCACACCTTGGACCCCATTGTGGAAGAGGCACTGTCGGAACTGGAGGACTCGGTACGGGTGCGGGGCAACGTGCATGAGGGCATGTATCGTGCTGTTCTCTCTCTAAATTGTTTTCATCCTGTGTGCCTGTGTGTAATCCTCATCTGAACACAGGATGGCAAAACGGTGAACAGAAAACAGGTACCGGCATGCGTGCAAAGTAAATTGCCCTGCAAGTCTCTCTCCCTCTCTCTCTCTCTCTCTCTCTCTCTCTCTGTGAGTGTGTGTGTGTGTGTGTATGTGTGTGCCTGTGTGTGTGCCTGTGTGTGTGCCTGTGTGTATGCCTGTGTGTGTGTGTGTTTGTATGTGTGTGTGTGTGCGTGTGTGTGTGTGTGTGAAGACCACTGACAAATCAATTCCACTGCTGACGCTAGAACACGGAAAAGAAAAGTTTCACACTCTCTGAACACACATGCGTCTGTAAATATCGTGGTGATGCACAGTGCTCAAATCGAGTCCCTTATCCCTCCCTATCCACATCCCTCCTCTTCAGGTGGACAACTTAATTGCAAATTTTAGCTCGGACCGTGCCGACATCCTCGCCTTAATTGACCAGCAGGAGGCGGTCCTCCAGATTCTCCGCCGTCTCACCATTACCCCCGCCCCCCACGCCGCCGTGTGCACCTCGGAAGATCGCTCAGGCTGCCTCCCTCCTCCGCCTGCAGAAAGGTGGGTGCTTGGGTGTGCTGAATTAAGGGAATTAAGAGAAAGGGGGCCTTCCTACGCATGCAGAGTCAAGCAGATATATGCAGATAGAGGGAGGAGTATCGATCGGACAAATGAAAGCTTCTTTCTCATTAGATTTGTATCGCGTGGAAAACACGTTTCTTGGGGGCAAAATGTGAGTGCACGTGTGCGGAAGTGGAAAGAGAAAGGTCGAGCATTGCTGCAAGGTTTGCTGTATCCATGTTGTATCCAATTAGGGTCTGCGACCTTACTCGATCGTCATCCATTATCTCCCCGTGCCTGCATGCAGGTGTACTACTAGGACAGAGGATCCATGCAACTTTGGATTGGAACTTCTGACGGTGGAGGCAAGGAACGCGTTCAGATACACATACACACACACATACACACACACACACACACACACACACATACACACACACACACATGCACACACACACACACACACACACACACACACACATACACACACACACACACGCACGCACGCACACGCACACGCAAAAAAAAAGAGAGAGAGAGAGAGAGAGAGAAATATGAAGGCGCCAGTAGTGTAAAGGATCTTGGAGCTCTTCCTTGGGATACGTTCTTCCTCTCTGCCCCGTTCTGCTACTTCCTCCCTGATCCAAACTCTTCTACATGCATGTGCTTTGAATTGTGCCCAGAAGGAAGCCTACCGCCCTACTCCACCCCGGAGAGTGGCCTCGGGGGTTACAATTCGAATGGGCAGAAGGAGGAGGGTCGGAATAAGCAACCCGGGTTTGACGGGAGGCTCTTGACCATTCAGGACATCTTCTTTTCCAAGGGACCGGACTCAGCTAGACTCTTTTCTGGTGGTCTCTCTGGAGCATTGGAGGGTTTCGCAAGGGACCCTCTGAAGACAATTGAAGGTGGGATTGTCTGTCTGTCTGTTTGTCGGTCTGTGCGTCTCTGTGTCTGCTTGTCCGTTTTCGTTCTGATGGGTTTGTTTGGTTTTGGGAGAACTAAACTGCGGAAGCAAAGACAAAAGGAAAGCCAGAAAGGAAGGAAGAAAAGAAGACACACAGATGGATGGATAGAAAGAAAGAATGAAAGGGAGAAGGAAAGAAAATGAAGTATGCAATCCCGTCCATACTTGCTAACACACGCATCAATGTGTTTTGTTTGTTTTGTGTTAATTCACTTAATTGTTTTGCATCCCAACACTGTCTTGCATATTAATTGGAGAAAGACGATCGTCTGTCTGGTCGCGTCTCGTGGAAAGTGTGGATTAGGTAATCCGACTCATGAAGAGTCATTGCATAAGAGCGCGTTGAGTTCAAAATGACGGGGCTGCGGCTCAGCGCGGCCCGGCAAGCATCTCTATGCATGCATGCATCGCGTAGACGGCTACGCGGCAGCTTTAACTGACTGAATACTCCAACAATAGATGACACCATCTCCAAAAAACTCTCTTCTGTTTCTTCCTTTGTTTAACTTGCATGACAGGATGGCGTCTTCTAGAGAGAAGGCGTCTTACAAATTGGAGACTGGGGTTGAGATCCCCTATATTTTGCAAAGATTACCCGCTATGATTGAGATAAAAATACAGCAGTTTTGGGTGCTTTGAAAGCTGGTGCATGTGTGAAAAGAGTCAGAGAGGAGGAAGATGGCAACAAAATTTCAATTTTTTGGTTGATGACGCCTGTCTTGAAGACAAAACGGGAACGGAGGGATGCTTCCTAACTGGGCAATAAGGGCATGGGCCCATTTCGCAGAGGAGAAAAGGGTGGGAGAGGAGTTCAGATTTTCTTTCTTATCGATTGCGGGTATTGAATCTCATTTGCAACAGCACAGCAGCACTTTGTCTGACAAGGTGGTCAAGGCTGGATGGACGGTGAACTATGTAACCATCCATAAGACTCAGAAGAATACAGTGAAAATATATTCTGGTGCAAAGAAGGCATCAATGGAGGCAAGGGTAATAGAAGTTGCAAAGGGAAGAGTTTTTGGGTTTTCTTCATTGCCACACCTGTCAGTGCACGTTGTGCCTCCAGGTGACAACTTCCGGAAGCCTTCTCACTTCTTTGCTTCTGCACGCATAGGGACAGTTCGGGTGTTTGTAGTTGCTATTGTAGAGAATGAATATAAAGCTGCTGATGTGGAAACGGACTGGTTGATGAGCATGTTTGCTCATCGATGGATTGTGGGGCAAGATGGGCATCATCCCGTGCCGTTTAAGAAGACTGCAGTGGGAGGTTCTTTCTTGTGCGGACCTAATCTTACGGTCAGCTAGCATTTTTTACAAATTTTCTTCTTCTAAATGAAATTGAATGCCTATTTGATTTTAGTTTTTGATTTGCTTATTGATTGCAGGAAGACAGTCTACCTATGGAAACTGTGGGGGAAGTTCTTGCTGTGGGGCCTGGATGGAGAAACCACATGATGGAAGGTGAAGAACGGGTGTGGACACAGAGACTTCCTCTTTTATGGGCACAGTCTTGCCTGTTGTGCTTCCGATGTTGGGGTTCCCTCCATGAATGTGGAAGAAGCTCTGTTTGTATAGTTGATAGGAAGAATCTTCTTTCTGTTTCTACTTCAAAAGAGTAAGTTGCAGCTGGGAGGCCCAGGCATCACCACCCTGAGTGTCAAGAGTTTCACGTCAGATGCTATGCTCCATACAGTACCGAGTGTGTGGAGAAACTTGCAGCGCCCAAGAAGAAGCCTGGAAGGAAGAAGAAGCAATGTTGGTGTGGTGAGCTAGCAAAAGGACACAAATGCTTCTACATCCAATAATAACATGTTAAAAAAGAGTGAAAGAAAGAAATTATTTTAAAAAATATTAGTTTTTGAATTTTTCCTATAAAATCCTATATATTTAACTCTTTATTGATTGATTTAGTTGGATTACCTAATGTTTCTACAAATCCTCTGTCTCTGTGTCTCTCTTTTTTATCTTTCTAATCCGGCCCCCATTTCTTTTCAATGTTGCAGCTTCTCCATGCAGATGCACCCGTTGATAGTGTGGAGGAAAACTTGAAGCTCTCTGACTCCTCTCTCTTCGACCTCAATCCAAAAAAGTACTGGGGAGATCTGGACGAGAAAGGGACGGACCCATTCATAGAGTTTAAGAAGAGGTCTGTCAGGAAGCAGCAAGGAGGGCTGGCCTCTTTCTTCTCTCCAGCAGCAGAAGGAGGAGGCTCATTGAGAGAGGACCAAAGTGACTTCCCTGGAAGGCGAAGGCTTTTTGATAGGTCCTCGAATATTTTCATCAGTCCTGTGTGCAAGGCCCGGGGGGAGACGGAGAGCCTCTGTGATGGATCCAGGAGCATCGCGCCGTTCATCCAGTTCGAGGAGTTGGTGGGGTGCCGCGAACTCGATGAAATTGCAGTCAGTCAGCCATGTGCTTGTTTTGATTGGATAAACAGAAGCTTGATCCACTGCTATCTCTGGCTGCATGGGAACGTATTGCAAGATGATCTGATTGAAATGAAATCTTTTGAATTGAGGAGGATGGATGTCTAGGCTGAGATAATGAATCTCGCGTTCCGAATGTATTTTTCTATTTTTCAGAGTCTCCCTTCCTTCCTGCATCCCCCTACTATTTTTCGAAATTTGATTACCACTTTTTTTGGTTCCAAAGGAATGTCCTCATGCTTCTTGCTCTTTCTCTCTGTATCTCTTTCTGTCTCTGAGTCTGACTCTGTCTCTATCTCTACGAGAACACCGCACGTCTGATTCTTGCTGTGTGTGTCTGTGTCGGTCGGTTGGGCTGTCCATCTGAAACGGGGGCATTCTGTCTTTTTGCATGTTTGTATGTGTATAACATCTATGTCTTGTCTCTTCCTTCCTTTCCCTGTCGAGGGGGTTCAGGTGGGTGGCGTCTTCCCCCTTGACGGCCAGGATATCTACTTTCCCAATCTTGAACGGTCGGTTGGTCGGTTGGTCGCTTGGTCGGTCGGGGGGTCTGCCGTTTCTGTGCCTTCCTCTTCAGTCTCCTTCCTCTTCTGGTTCTGCTTTGAGTTGTCCTTGCTTTCTTTTCTCATCTCCTTCCCCTACTTCCGCTTTTCTCTGATTTATTTTTTCTTGATTTCTTTCTTTCTTTCTTTCTCTCTTTCTTTATTTTTTCTTTCCTTCCTTCCATGCATCCTTCCTTCCTTCCTTCCTTCCTTCCTCCCTTCCTCCCTTTCTTTCTTTCTTCCTTCCTGTTGTTTTTCTTCTACTGGTTGGACATTGGTTGGGCCGTGAAGACGACAAGAAGCACGACTTTCGAATTTTGAAAACTTTTTGAAGACAGACAGGCGTCAAAAGAATTTTCATGTACCCAGATATGCAACTTGAATTTTTAAAAAAATGTGTATTCGTCTGCAATGAATAAAACTCGCCGATTGATTATGTCCTTTCATTCACGTCCTCGTCTGATTCAAAAAAAAAAAGGGAAGGAAGGAAGGACACGAAAGAAAAGACGCATGCCCGAATATATATGCAGTCAATACAAACTCCTTCGTAGCGGTCCCTTGTAGCTCCAGGCCTGACACATGAGGTCGTCCATCTGAAGGCATCTGGAACGAATTGCAAACTGCTTGCCAATGGATTCAAATATTATCGATAAAAATCGTCGTTCATACAGATATGCACACTTCCATACATACATACATACATACATCTAAATACATACATATTAATAGATGCATATGTCTTCAGCATGAACATGATGAGAATTGACCTCGGCGACGTGGTTGGGAAGTTATCGAGTCCTCAGCGTTTCTTTTTCCCACATCTCTAGGAGGTAACCATTCAGTTTGACATGAACATTTTCAGTGGCTTCTTTAAAGATGGAAGAGGCGAAGATGAGAGCATCATCGTGGCTCCCTTCCTCGACTCAGTAGGAGACGGAAAGTTAGCGTTCCGCTTTTTCAGCCCTCCGGTATCGTCAGGCATTGACACATCAGACGAGAATTTGATTGTTGACTTCTCGGCAGGCTCCTTTGACGGGAATGTGAGCATAAGCAGACAACAATCCACGGCTGACCCTCAGCTACCCTCCTCCTCGTCTATCCGCTTTCTTACTTGTCTTTTTGGCCCCTCTAAAAACCCCCTTTTCGCAATCGCCCGGGAAGGTGACTTCATCTTGCCGAATCAGACCGTCATCGAGAACGCTACATGTGGGGGTGACTTTGTTGCCAACTTGACTGGGACGAAGGAATTTAAGCTGATGATGTACTGCAGTGTCCTCAGATTGATCAAAGGGGTGGGTCAAAGAGAACAAGAAGTCGTTGAAGTGCTGGATGGGGCCTTGTGCTTTTTGTTTTCTTTCTTTCCTTCCTTCCTTCCTTCCTTTCTTTCTTTCTTTCTTTCCTTCCCTCCTTTGTTCGCCCGTTCTTTTCTTTATTTTTTCTATCTTGGTTCTTTTGGCTCTCCCTGTTTTTGTTTGCCTTCTTCTCTTTTCTTTTGCGTCTGCCGCATCATGTCGTGAGCCTGCATGGACTAGTACATAAATTCACTACCCTAGGCAACAAAATTATTGAACAAAATTTTGGAGTTTGGCAAAATTTCATTTTTGGGGACGGTATTGGATCAAGCTTTCCTGTTTGAGAGTTTGGGGGCTAGTGTACTTACTACTATGATTTTAGGGTTATATTGGGTCATCTTTGCCTATGTAATCACTATCAAAACTCAAGTGGGTCATTTGGTACCCCTAGGGTCATTCACGATATGTAAAAAACACATTTTTAAAAAGTCAGTAAGAAATAGGTATAGAGTCTTATCAATAGACTAATAAAAAAAAACATCTTTAGATACAGTTTCACCCATGAAGCTTCTAATGAAGTATCCACATGTAATAAGCGCATGTCTACAGATTTTTCTATAACGTACATTTATGCATGTGTATGGACGCATACAAAACACATGCATGTAGATTCTCAACCCAAGGGATGTTCCCATTTATGGCTGCCTCACCAGCAGCAGTTTGTCTATTCTATCCATGGAGAGGGTCCGTCTGACGGGAACCCTGCAGTACCCTAGAGAGCCGAGTATCATAGGGGCACCCCCGAATAACAATGCTCAAACATCTTTAAACTCACTAGACCTTTCTGGCATCGATAAGGTGGTGGAGCTCTTGGTCACTCACATGCGATTCAGACTGCCGCGGCGGTGGGTTTGCGTCTTTCACTTTGTCTGAGGAAGAATTCCTTTCTTCCCTTTTCATCCGTGTCTGCACTCAATACGTTTGTCCGAGGCAAAGAAATTGCCGCTCCCATCGATGATTGCCCTCTCTCAGGGTTTTGCTTATTTTTGCTTGCATGAGTAATTTGCATGCAAATGCTTCAATAGAGCTTGGAAAGAATACAAGCAAAATGACGTACGTATGCTCAAGCATTCAATCAAGGCTGCGAGATCTACATGGCCACGCTGATAGTATCGTTTTTGGAGGTGCACAAATGTACAATCATTCCTTTTTTACCTGCGCGTGACTACTTGCCTTAGTGAATGCAGAATACGACTAGGACGGCTTCGATTGGTGTGACCGAGGCCATCACGGTCAAAATTGTTGATACAGACTTGATGAGATTGGACCTTTCTAGCCTCACAACCGTGAGCTGTACTATTGGGATTGGTCAAAATCCCGATCTTGAAGTCATCGAACTCTGTAGCCTCGATAGTGCACAGATCCCCCCTCCCACAGACTTCTGTCTCGAATGTTCGGCCAATCTCACCACGAGGGTCCTGGTCGACCCCGGCCTGCTTCCCAACATCTCCTCCATCTTGATTGAGATCAATGGGCCCCGCTGTATATTCGAGGCATGTGTGCCCTAGCTAGCCAAATTCAAGAAACAGACAGACAGACGTACATGCAGCCACTGTGGCTTGCTGCATCAATTAGCATCCATACCGGCAGGCCTTGCAGTCATACATACACAGACACAGTCACGCCATAGAACGGTAACCGTTTTGTTTTCTGAAGCCTCCAGCCTCTTCAATTGGAAGGAAATACCAATGAGAAGATGAAAATGCTGATGACTGTTTCATGACAAAATCTAAGTAGAAATCGCGTGCCATCTTCTACATCGAAGAGTGATGCCATGTTGTACGTATTAACTTGTCTTACTGCAGAGCCCTTGAATCTCCTTCCAGAGTCCTCTTGAATCCATTCGTATTTTCTTAATTCCCAGGCTTCACTGGTACTTGGACTTAGGGGTCAGAACACGCCAAAACAGGCCCAAGATTCTTATGTTACTAATTTAACAACGGTCTGTGTTATGCACCAACACTCAATCGTTTCTATATGAAAGACTTGGAATCTTGCTCTGCTATATGAATAATATGATGCTGATATTTAAAATTGCTTCACAATTATATATACAATAATAGCTAGCTTGACCCCTACTATAAAACACACAGTGCATATCGGATTGCATTCTCATTTTAGTATTTTTTTTTTTGAAATATTGCGAGCGCCTTCAAATGCCCTTCCTACTTTGAGTAAATAAGTGTGAACAGAACAGTAGTTACTTACATGTTATGCGGCTTATGCCCCGCAGTTGGCCAGAGCCTAAGTAGTATACTCACCAGCTTTAACTTCTTCAATTCATTCACCAAGTGTATCATATTTAAAAACAATATATATATATGTCGCACTGACTCATATAATCAGTTTGTTAAAAAAGAGTTTTAAATTTTTTGTTTGTGCATCAAACAACTATTATTTAGGTATTAACTAGGCGTGGGATGAGAAAAAAAAAATTTTTTTTTTTTCTTAACGCATTTTCAGTTTTTTTTTTTTCTTTCCAAAACTTTTTCTAGCCAAGTGAACAAAAAGTTAGAAGAGGACTACATTACTATTAATTTAAGTGTTTTTAGAGCTAGTTTTAGAGCTAGCTGATGATAATGATAACTGAAGTTGAATTCTAGACCTAGCAACACCAGATCTCAAGCCACTGACAAGGCTTTAAACAGTGAATGAGGATAACCCAGAGCACAGATTCATTGGGGGAGGGGAAGGAAAGCCTGCTTGCCAAACTAGTTGCCAAACAAATCAAACTGACTCAACTTGTATGACAGCAAATTCTCTCTGTAGATCTCCTTATAGTTGTTTCTCTAGTTTTTTCCTGCGGAGAATCCTCCCCTAATTGAGAAAGAGGATGGGGGGGAGAAAAATACACCACTGAATACAGTGATACGTTGAATCAAAGAAAACATCAAAAAGATCAACCCATTGATGGATCAACTTGAAGCAAAGACTGCTGCAAAGTTTCATCGTTTGATATGTGTACAGGCTTCAGAGAATCTGGAAAGCAGGCAGCAGGCTAGGCAGCAGGGCAAGATTGGAATGGGGGGAAAATCATTTTCGAAAAAAGCTGGGTATGGCTGCATGTTAAAAAACCAGTAGTGGAGAGGGGGGGGAGAAAGAGAGTGTTTTGAATTAGCATAGGTATAGACAGTGCATAGCAGTTCTGGATTGCATGATTGATGACATAAAGCTTTCAAGGTACAGGTTTTTTATTGCATTCTGAAAGAGCAAAGGGAAAGGGGTTCAGTCTTTGGTCTTCTGAAG
Source organism: Chromera velia (assembly GCA_018398765.1). Taxonomy (NCBI): domain Eukaryota; family Chromeraceae; genus Chromera; species Chromera velia. The sequence continues at coordinate 35,987 of JAHBMJ010000515.1, read as the reverse complement.
GGGAAGAAAGACGAGTTTTCTTTTAAAAATATTATGTCTAGTGCAGTAGTGACCCATTTAAAAGAGAAAGAAGCGCAACCATACGTTTGGCAAATGGACGTAACTTTCCTATGTAGGGTTGGACCGAAGTTAACAATGCCGTACTCCAGGTTCTTGAAGAAGAAAACGGTGTAGTGGTATGAATATCTGAACGCTGTGAATGCTAGTATGAGTAAAAGTTAGATTCATGCATGTTCAAAAAGCTTGTAAAAACTTATCAAAAACTCAGGATAAAAACGTAGATTCAGAATTTGCCCTCTAAACAGTGTAGGCTTATATATAATTAAAATAATAATTTTTTAAGGGGAAGGGTTAAAGTTAGACTTTTTATAGCTTAGATTTCACTTTTTTTTTTTTAGCCCACGCTTAGGGTATTAATTACACAAGTATTGGCATTGCGTAAGACTGTTTGGAAGTATTACGGACAGTTCAAAAAAAAAAAAATAAGGTTGATATATTTTCATTCATATTGTACTAGTATATTGAAATATATATTTTTTTGAAGATTGTTTGTTTATTTAAATTAATTATCAAACAAGTCTATTTGCATCTATTTGTATCTATTTTATATTTGATAAATATATATATATTAGAAATATAATTGAAATATTCACGCCACCAAAAGATTCGAAGAACATAAAATCTAAGAACTCTATTTTAAAACCTTTAGCCATTAGTAAGACTTATAACAATATTGTAGTTCTTTTGCAAAAAAAAAAAAAATGAAACCATGTCTTATATAATTGGTGAACACTTACGAGTATCCGAGTCATTAAATTATGATACATTGAACTGAATTATGATGTATAAGTTATAAAGTTACAAGTATATACTACAAAACTCGGATCTTTTTCCTTTTTTATAAAAACATATCAGTGCGGGTATCAATGATCCACCTTCAAGTTAATTATCTGTCCGCGTTCTATTTTTAAACTGTAGAAGTATATGCTCTATTTTTTTGAAAGCCTGGCCGGCATCAAAGGTATCAAGACGCCAGTCAAGCAGACGGAGTCCGCGTGACGTCGGCTTTGCAACAGGAGGCAAATCAAAATCTAGGCTCAAATTCATAATACCTGTACCGCCATTTCTGCGAGAGGTCACCACCCCTTCACGTATTAGAATGGATTCTGGAATCAAGTAGAAGAAACGCCAACTGGAATCTAAACCAAAGTTGTCAGATACCACACGAGCGGCATCAATCCGATTGCCTGACGACTGGAAAAGCGGACTGGAACCGTTCTGTGGGGAACTAACCAGGAGAAAATCAAAGTCACCTTCGCTATACGGTCGTACACTTTTTTTCACCCTTTTGAACATGTGAACTCTTGAAAGTCGCCTCCCCAAATTCCAACGAGAGCTTTTTAGCTGCACCCTCTGCCACGATACTTCTCCCCCTGGCAGACGAATCTCAATATCGTAGGGAAGCGCGGCACACGGAGCATGACGAACCTCCACACCTCCTGGGACGTCTTCAAAGAGTTTCAAGCATCTTTGGAGCATCGTCCATTCGGCAAGATGGGATGGACTGAGCTGTGTCTGCAAAGTTTTCAGATTTTGCAATAAAAATGGACCGTTCCCCCGCTTCGCGTCATGCCAAGCTGAAACCAGTACCTCTCCTGCATGAGTGCTTTCAGCTTCAAGGCTACAGCGAGTTCCGACTTTCTCTTTCTTCCCTCCCACAGTTATACGGAGCGCGTCTTTTGCAACTAAGTCAAGGACGTGTCCCGGGAACAGCCAGACAGTGGGGGTGTGGCAAGCCAGCTGACGATCATTCTGCAGGCCCACGCAAGCCACCAACATTCCGCTGTAGCCACGAACTCGCCGGAAGAACCAGCTGGGTGACCGTTTGTGTTCTATGGCGGTGGCTTTTCCTCTCTGGCAGGTTGCGGACTTTACCTGCACAGCCAACCAGAGATCTTCCGAACACCCCCAGGGCCGCACAGCCATGTCTGCCTTTGCATAGGGGGGCAGAGGCTCACCAGGTTCCTCGAGTCCCCCGAATTCTTTTCTTGGGCGGAAACTGGCTCGAAGGAGTTCGCAAGCAGTTCGCTCAACGTTGTATTGTGTATGCAGGCTGGTGTTCCGCCTTGGGTCCTTGCTGAGGACTGTTTCAACCTTTCCCCAACATCTGTTGTTTGCAAGAGATCGTTTTGTAGAGAGATTGAGAGGACCCTTCAACAGGGCGCGGCCTCCACGCATGAAAGTATCCATGCACTTCATGGAAGGCTATGAGAAAATACCAGCGGCTCTCTCGAGGGCGAAACCTTCGGAATCACACATCAGCGCCGTTGCCTTTTTGCTGCTGCAACAGAGAGCAACGTACACCTAAGATCATCAACGCACCCTGCATGGTGGCGTTGCAAAAGAGCAAGTGCTGTCCTTTACACATTGTGCATAACTTTTCGGAACAAAAGGTTCCATTGGCTGCAGAATCTACACAGCCAGATCGATCCTGGAGGGCTACACGTGCAGCACCACAAATGCATGCATCATATTGTATGCATCACAAACTTCATATATATATATATATATATATATATATGACTCCAGCATATAGCATCTTATGCAACACGTAGTGCAACATTGTGCAACACTATATATATAGGTGCAACATTGAATCAACCATACACTTCACCAAGCCTTTGTTCAAATGTGTGGACAAACGATTTGCCCTTCTCACTTGCAGACGCCTTAAATCTTCGGACAAATATATGATTGTGGTCTTTTTGCACAACTTGCACTTCGTAGACGGTTTTGAAGAGTGCAAGTTCAAAAAAGTGTTGCAAACAACAGTGTACCGGCCTGCGTTCCTTCTTTTTTCCTTCCCTCGCTGCCTGTCTGCTGACATGCACACAGGATTCTGCCCCCTCCTCTTTGGTGTGGCAGTCGGACTTTCCCCGGATGTTCTCCACTCTTGCTTCCAGGAACAGGCCCGTGCAGTCGGGCAGGGTGGTTCTTTCCCGTCCACTGCTGCCGACTTTGAAGGTTACGCGAAACGAATCAACGACATGGGCCCGCTGGCCAAGATTGTGGAGGGCGCCTGTCATTATCTAGCTCGGTATGGCTCTGAAATATCTCAGACGGATGGAGCCGATGTTGCAACAGAGCGTCTGAGACGTTTGCAACAGAGCAACAGTCGGAGTAACCCACCGGCCTACCCGACTGTGGACCAAGTGGACATCCTCTACCACATCACGTCGGGCTTTCTTGCAGACACGCTTGACGACACAGAGAACCTGTTTGATAAGATCTTCCCAGGGCTGGGGGGGGAGGTTTCTCCTGAGAACATTTATGGGGAGTCCGTGGGATTGAAAGGAAATGGGATTCCACCTTCAGTCGAAGGGACGCTGTCAGGGTCAGTTCGTCATTGAGTTATACATGTGGCCTTCCAAGCTGCTAGTCTCTTTGTTTCCTTTCGTCTCTTGTTTGCGTACAACAACAAAACAAAAAAAAAAGAGAAGAGAAGAGAAGAGAAGAGAAGCGGCGGAGACGAGCGTCGGCAAGCGAAGAAAAGAGGCCCCCTTCATTGTGGCTGTCCTTCCTTCCATCCGGGCACGCCGAGTACTTCCTTCCAATCTGCCACCCTAATTGTGCTCCTGGGCTCTCAGGCGCTCCGTCTGATGAAGAAGAAATTGAACATGGATGTGTAGGGCTGAGTTCGTGATTCATGATGAGCGCGAGTGAATCATTGAGTAAATGAAAGAATGAGACAGTGGGTAGCCGAGTAGAAGAGCGAGTGAGTAAGTGGGTGAATGACGGAGTGACTGAATTGAATTGATTGCAGGCCCTCCTCGTTCATCCCCATGGGAGGTAATCTGACGGGTCTGGACCAATTCATTTCCTCCAATTTCGGCAACGCCTCCTGTAGCGGGGACTCTCCTTTCGACTTTAACACTACGTTAAACTTTTCGGACCCGACTCTGGTCGGGCCCCCCACCGATATTGACATCATCTTTGAAGGTCCCTTTGGGTCCAATCAGACTTTTCGAGTCAGAAATCTGCCGACAGCAGACCTCACGTTCCCTCAACAAGACGTCGGGGTTGAGTTTCCTCCCGGCACAGCTGCCTTGGGCAATTTCACAAACGAAGAAATCGAGGAAGATGAAAACACGGAAGGGCCAGAGACCAGTCTCCTCCAGAAAATCCAAAACGCCACAGGAGGAGCGGGACAGCTTTTCGACCGGATTCGCTTGAACATCTCTGTGGCTCGTCTCAGCAGATGCGCACAGGATTTGGTATACAGCCTTGCCGGCCTGGAGGCAGGAAGCGGATACGATCGGCTTCTCCCCCCAGGTGTGTGTGTGCGTTGTTACTGCATGTGTTTGTATGTATTTCACTTCTCCCTCTGGAATATTTTTGAAATCAGAAGACAGCCAGAGAGGGGCACAAGCAGAAATAAGCAGAAGAAGAAACAAATCAACAAGCAGCGAGAGAGACACGAACAGAGACAGGGACGGATAGATGGACAGACTCCTTGTTTTCTTCTCCTACTCTTTTTGGGAGATAGAAAGGCATAGAAGTAGACAAACAAAACGATAGATGGGTAGACCTACATGCGCGCAAGTTCAGAGAGAAAAGCGGACACATAAACACACTTGCACGTGTACACAGGCACACACGAGTGCATGGAAAGACCCACGTACAGAGCAAGAGGAAGAAAAAGAGAGGGATGCCCTCCCTGTTTGCAAGTGTTTTCTTTCTGCCATTCCGATCTTCGCACAACCTTTAGCTATTCCTGAAAGTGCGGCGTATCTAGCAGGACTTCACGCACAGACCCCCTGACATTCAAAATCCCCATATCTGTAAGTCAGTCTGTCTGCCTGTCGGTCTGTCTGTTATGTACATGAAGAAAAAGAAGTGCGAAGAAGAAATATATAGTCTGTCTCTCTGTCTGTCTCGCTCTCTCTCTCTTTCTCTGTCTGCATAAAGAACTAGCTCAACTTTTGGACCTCAGCTTTGCGAGAGGGGGGTAACTGTTTGGATACCACTGTAGATGAAGGAGAAACAGTAGAAGATGATCGAAAGAGTCTCTACATGCATGCATGTGTCTTCTCAATCTCCCTCCCGCACCCATTCAGCCAACCACCCGGGTACCTTGAAGCTTCTAATGAAGTATCCACATGAAATAAGCGCATACCTACAGATTCTTCTTCAACGTACATTCATGCATGTGTATGGACGCATACAAAACACATGCATGCAGATTCTCGACCCAAGGGATGTTCCCATCTATGGCCGCCTCACAGGCAGCAGCTCGTCTATTCTATCCATGGATAGGGTCCGTCTGACGGGAACGCTGCAATACCCCAGAGAGCCGAGTGTCATAGGGGCACCCCCGAACAACAACGCTCAAACACAGTTGAACTCACTGGACCTTTCTGGCATCGATAAGGTGGTGGAGCTCTCCATCGCTCACACGCGATTCAGACTGCCGGCGGTGGGTTTGCGTCTTTCACTTTGTCTGAGGAAGAATTCCTTCCTTCCCTTTTCGTCTGTGTCTGCACTCAATACGTTTGTCCGGGGAAAAGAAATTGCCGCTCCCCTCGATGATTGCCCTCTCTCAGGTTTCTGCTCTTTTTCGCTTGCATGAGTAACTTGCACGCAAATGCTGTGATGGAGCCCGGAAGGAATACAGGCAAAATAACGCACGCATCCTCAAGGATTCGATCGAGGCTGCAAGATCTACACGGCCACGCTGAGAATATCGTTTTTGGAGGTGCACAAATTGACGTTCATCCCTTTTCTGCTTGCGCGTGACTGCTTGCCTACGTGAATGCAGAATGTGACCAGGCCGGCTTCGATTGGTGTGACCGAGGCCGTCACGGTCGAAATTGTTGATACAGACTTGACAAGATTGGACCTTTCTAGCCTCACAACTGCCAGCTGTGCTATCGGGATCGGTCAGAATCCCGATCTTGAAGTCATCGAACTCTGTAGCCTCGATCGTGCCCAGATCCCCCCTCCCACAGACTTCTGCATCGAATGTTCTGCCAACGTCACTACGAGGGTCCTGGTCGACCCCGGTCTACTTCCCGACATCTCCTCCGTCTTGACTGAGATCAATGGGCCCCGCTGCGTATTCGAGGTATGTGTGCCCTGATGAACCGAATTCAAGAAACAGACAGACAGACGTACATGCAGCCACCGTGCATGCATCAATGAGCATCCACAGACGGGGGGTCTTGCAGTCATACGTAAACAGACACAGTCACGCCATAGAGCGGTTTGTTCTCTGGAGCCTCCAGCCAGCCGCTTCAGTTGGAAGGAAATTCCATGCAAGGAGAAGGTGAAAATGCTGATGACTGCTTCGTGGCAAAACCCAAGTGGAAATCGCGTGCCATCTTCTATATCGAAGAGTATTGCCATGTTGTACGTATTAACTCGTCTTGCTGCAGAGCCCTTGAATCTCCTTCCAGAGTCCTCATGAATCCATTCGTATTTTTTTAATTCCCAGGCTTCACTGGCACTCAGACTTAGGCGCCGGGACGCGCCGAAGCAGGCCCAACATTTAGATGTTACTTACTTAACACCGTTCTATATCATACACCAACGCTCGCTCGTATTTGCATGAAAGACCAGAATCTTCCTCTACTGTATGATGCTGAGTCAGACAGTTAAGTAATATTGCTGTACAATTGTATACAATAACTGCTAGCTTAACCCGCAGTACTAGACCTGCTCCATGACATACAGTGTATAATGAGATGTACTTTCATTTTAATATAGTTTGTTTAAAGAAATATATATTATAGGCGTATCACATAGGGAAAAAATGCAGATGTTAGCAGATGTTTTATACTTATACTCAGTTTTTAAACATATTTTTTTTCTTTTGTTTGCCTCAAACACATATTATTTTGGTGTTGCATAAGTATTGCAGGTAGGCAAGGTTTTGCAGGCAATTAATCAAAAGAAAGAAAACAAATTAGATACATAACAATATCTTCTTTTTTTTTTTTTAATCCATCTAGAATTCTTTTTTAAAATTTATGATAGACTTATAGAAGAACACTAAAAATATATATAATGATCATTGAAACTCATCATTCACAGATATATAAATTATAATATGTAGACCAGTACTATATATAGTATAGAGACTACTAGTATATAGATTTATATAAATTTCTATTTAATACATAGCTAGACAAATAAACATTAGGAATATTTGCATCACCAAAAAATCAGTAATGTCTCAGGTAATGTGAGAGCGTAGTCATTCTTCGGCTCACTCCTGAGGACAAAATACGCTGGACTTGCTGGCCTGCCGTCAAAGCTTCCCACGCATTGACTTTCCATTTTACCAGACGCTGGGCCCGGTGTTTGGGAAGGGGATTCAACTTGTCACTGAGTCTATTCAAAGGAAGCAATTCACACTCTCGCTTCCCGTCCCTACATTCTTGCCAGATCGTAAGTAGAGCTTCCCCAACATGACGACCCTCTGGGAAAGCGTGCTGGAAGCTGCACCGTCTCCCTTCTCTGTCATACTTTCCCCCTTCAGTAATACGAAAGGACCTGGACGTTGAATTCTGCAGAGAGTAGGGCAAAGAGTCCCCTGGAAAAAGCCAGGCTCTCGGGAACTCCTGCACAAAAATGCAAAGTGCAGACGTTCCGTCACGGGAAAGGTCTCGGAAAATCCATGAGGGATTCCGAACCCCACCTCCCTCTTCAGTTACACGCTTTCCAAACTGGGTTCGTGTCGATCTCAGTTGCACAGGCAGCCACAGATCCTCTGCACAGCCGATTGGCCGCACAGCTACATGGTCTGTCGTGTAGGGAGATAGAGGAATCGGGGGCTCTTCGAGGCCGGCAAATCCACTTGATGGCTCAGGGGCCAGGCTATGTCGCAAGAGGAGAAGCGCCCCTCTGTCGGTTCTGCCCCATTCATGCAGGGGGAGATGGTCAATATCCACTGCCTCGTTGAAAGAAGTTCTTTCTCGATACTTCGTGGCTGCCTCTTTGTAGGGTTGCTGCTGTGCATTGTTATAAAAAAAATCAGGGTACAATGCCCCCTGGACGTTCGGAAAGTCAAAATGATCAGAGCGCCTGCATGCGGTTGTGCTCTTGCGATTTGATGCGGACGCAGTCGCACCATTTTCTCCAATGCCTTGCGATGAGAAAGGGGCAAGATCCCCATCTTTCTGGGAAATCCAGGGAGGCTCTCTGATCGGAACGCAGGTGTAAGTGGAATCATCGATCGAAAAGTCAAGACCGAGGCCTGTCACCCCCCTCTGCTTCTCCTTCTCTGAATACACCACGCCTTCTTTGACGAGCTCGGACATGGGAATCAAGAAGAATGATGTGCTATCAGGGTCCAGAGGTGGATGAGGGTTGATGAATTCAGGAGGGAAAGCTTTTGAGGACTTTCCATTCTGCGGGGAGCTCACAAGCAAAAAATCAAAGTCGCCTTCAGCATACGGGAGTGTATGAGAACCAAGCCTCCTACTCATGTTGACGGCAGCGAAACGGTGACTTGGCAACCAGCAAGAACTCTTGAGCTGCACTCTGTGCCACTCATTCTGATCGGAGGAGGCAAGGCGAATTTCAATGTCATGGGGTAAGGAGGGGTAGAGAGCGGCGCGAACCTCTACGCCCCCCGGGACGGAGTCAAACAGCTTAAGACACCTCTGTAGCATTTCCCACTCCTTCAGATGTGCAGGACTCAACTGTGACTGCAGGCTGCTGAAACTTTGAAGACGGTACGGGTCACAGACGGAGCCACGGTCCTTTCGGGCTTCCCACCACTTTTCATAGAGCGCCTGCCCGACATGTCTGTCATGATGCAGCACACAATGATTCTCAAATCGAAACCTGCTCTCCACATTGTCATGTTTTCCTCCCTGAGTGATCCGGAACGACCCTTCTCCTGCGAGGCTGTCAAAATAACGTCCAGGGAAAAGCCACACCTTTGGGCCCAGCTCGCAATCTTTTTGCAGAGAGACGAAGGCCACTACCATTCCGTCGTACCCGCGGACTCTTCGGAATTTCCACGATGGGGACCTGTTTTTTGTCGGTCGACTCTCGCATTTGGTCGATTTGACCTGCACAGGAAGCCAGAGGTCTTCTGTGCAGCCTTTGGGGCGCACTGCAATATCTGCGTGGGCGAAATGGGGGAGGGGGATGGGGGGCTCCTCCAGGCCTACAAAGTCTTCGGTTGGGCGGAACGTCCCGCGAAGCAGAGCAATGGACGATTGCTCTACTTCGTGACACTCGTGCGAAGTGAATTTACAGACCCTCGGAAGGTTCTTTTCATTCTCAACGTTGACTACAGCATCTGTGGGTGATTTGGTGGGGTCCACGGTTCTTCTGCGCTCCAGATGGAAAGCTTCTTGAGTGTGAAGTCTTTCTCGGCGCAGATGCGAAGCTGGCTGGGGTGCCTTTGGGTGTGTCAGACATTGCTGCACCCCTCCAGCAGAGAAAGTTGCGAGTTGCGCCACCAAGGATCTGTGACAATAGAAAGAACCTCCCCATATTCGCCCACAACTCTCGTTCAGCCTTGACAATGTATATAGGTGCTGGGCGTGCGGGGCGGAGGATTCAACCTTTCCCCAACATCTGTTGTTTGCAAGAGATCGTCTTGTAGAGAGATGGAGAGAACCCTTCAACAGGACGCGGCCGCCACGCATGAAAGTATCCATGCGCTTCATGGAAGGCTATGAGGAAATTCCAGCGGCTGTCTCGAGGGCGAACCCTTCGGAATCACACATCAGTGCCGATGCCTTGTTGCTGCTGCAACAGAGCGCAACGTATATACAGCCAAGATCATCAAAGCATCCTGCATGGCGACGTTGCAAGAGAGCAAGTGCTGTCCTTTATACATTGTGCATAACTTTTCGGAACAAAAGGTTCCATTGGCTGCAGAATCTCCACAGCCAGATCGAGGAGAGCTATATACACGTGCAGCACCATATATAGAGATGTGACTCATGTATACACATGTGTATATCGATCGATTTGCAAATCTGTACGTACATGCAATCTATGCATGCAGCATAGCGCAGTTTATGCAACACGTACTGCAACATGCATTGTGCAACACCATATAGGTGCAACAGTGAATCAACCATACACTTCACCAGGCCTTTGTTCAAATGTGTGAACAAACGATTTGCCTGTGGTCTTTTTGATATGATTGTGGTCTTTTTGTACAGCCTCAGCAGAATTATGACCGCATCAATACAGCTTGCACTTCGCAGACGGTTTTGAAGAGTGTAAGTTAAAAGAAGTGTTGCAAACAACAGTGTACCGGCCTGCGTTCCTTCTTTTTTCCTTCCCTCGCTGCCTGTCTGCTGACATGCACACAGGATTCTGCCCCCTCCTCTTTGGTGTGGCAGTCGGACTTTCCCCGGATGTTCTCCACTCTTGCTTCCAGGAACAGGCCCGTGCAGTCGGGCAGGGTGGTTCTTTCCCGTCCACTGCTGCCGACTTTGAAGGTTACGCGAAACGAATCAACGACATGGGCCCGCTGGCCAAGATTGTGGAGGGCGCCTGTCATTATCTAGCTCGGTACGGCTGTGAAAGATCCCAGACGGATGGAGCCGATGTTGCAACAGAGCGTCTGAGACGTTTGCAACAGAGCAACAGTCGGAGTTTCCCACCGGCCTACCCGACTGTGGACCAGGTGGACAGCCTCTACCACATCACGTCAGACTTTCTCGCAGACACGCTTGACGGCACAGAGAACCTGTTTGATAAGATCTTCCCAGGGCTGGGGGGCGAGGTTTCTCCTGAGAACATTTGTGGGGAGTCCGTGGGATTGAAAGGAAATGGGATTCCGACTTCAGTCGAAGAGGCGCTGTCAGGGTCAGTTCGTCATTGAGTTATACATGTGGCCTTCCAAGCTGCTAGTCTCTTTGTTTCCTTTCGTCTCTTGTTTGCGTACAACAACAAAACAAAAAAAAAAGAGAAGAGAAGAGAAGAGAAGAGAAGAGAAGCGGCGGAGACGAGCGTCGGCAAGCGAAGAAAAGAGGCCCCCTTCATTGTGGCTGTCCTTCCTTCCATCCGGGCACGCCGAGTACTTCCTTCCAATCTGCCACCCTAATTGTGCTCCTGGGCTCTCAGGCACTCCGTCTGATGAAGAAGAAATTGAACATGGATGTGTAGGGCTGAGTTCGTGATTCATGATGAGCGCGAGTGAATCATTGAGTAAATGAAAGAATGAGACAGTGGGTAGCCGAGTAGAAGAGCGAGTGGGTAAGTGGGTGAATGAGGGAGTGACTGAATTGAATTGATTGCAGGCCCTCCTCGTTCATCCCCACGGGAGGTAATCTGACGGGTCTGGACCGATTCATTTCCTCCAATTTCGGCAACGCCTCCTGTAGCGGGGACTCTCCTTTCGACTTTAACACTACGTTAAACTTTTCGGACCCGACTCTGGTCGGGCCCCCCACCGATATTGACATCATCTTTGAAGGTCCCTTTGGATCCAATCAGACTTTTCGAGTCAGAAATCTGCCGACAGCAGACCTCACGTTCCCTCAACAAGACGTCGGGGTTGAGTTTCCTCCCGGCACAGCTGCCTTGGGCAACTTCACAAACGAAGAAATCGAGGAAGATGAAAACACGGAAGGGCCAGAGACCAGTCTCCTCCAGAAAATCCAAAACGCCACAGGAGGAGCGGGACAGCTTTTCGACCGGATTCGCTTGAAAATCTCTGTGGCTCGTCTCAGCAGATGCGCACAGGATTTGGTATACAGCCTTGCCGGCCTGGAGGCAGGAAGCGGATACGATCGGCTTCTCCCCCCAAGTTTGTGTGTGCGTTGTTACTGCATGTGTTTGTATGCATTTTACTTCTCCCTCTGGAATATTTTTGAAATCAGAAGACAGCCAGAGAGGGGCACAAGCAGAAATAAGCAGAAGAAGAAACAAATCAACAAGCAGCGAGAGAGACACGAACAGAGACAGGGACGGATAGATGGACAGACTCCTTGTTTTCTTCTCCTACTCTTTTTGGGAGATAGAAAGGCATAGAAGTAGACAAACAAAACGATAGATGGGTAGACCTACATGCGCGCAAGTTCAGAGAGAAAAGCGGACACATAAACACACTTGCACGTGTACACAGGCACACACGAGTGCATGGAAAGACCAACGTACAGAGCAAGAGGAAGAAAAAGAGAGGGATGCCCTCCCTGTTTGCGAGTGTTTTCTTTCTGCCATTCCGATCTTCACACAACCTTTAGCTATTCCTGAAAGTGCGGCGTATCTAGCAGGTTCATCCGCATGAGTGCCATAGTTCGAACGAAACCTTTAGACGCCTTCCAGTCTCTGAGCATTCCTAGTTGTCGTCTGGTTGTCTCACTGTCTCTCTGGCTGGTTCCATCGTTGGTCCCTTTCCCTCTGTAATTGTACGGCGTGTTGTGGACAGATGAGCACCAGCATGAACACAAATTATTCTTGTGATTTCAAAATCAGGCAGAATCCGTTGAATGCAATCAGGCGGAAAGAAGAAGGAGGAACAAAAACCGATCGATCTGTTGCAAGGTCTGCGTACATACCTGCAAGGCAACGTGTGAACGAGTCGGACATCGAGACGCTCAACGAACTCCTCACTCTCAGATGTGACACGGCGAGGTCGGTACTTGCATGGGTCAGACCTTGCAAGCACTTCTTTCTTTCTCTTCCTTTCGTCTTACATCGGCAGAATTCATTGCTGTCTTTCTGTGTCAATCTCTCTCTCTCTCTCTCTCTCTCTCCCCCTCTCTCTCTGAGTGTGTGTGTGTGTGCGCGCGCTTTTAACCCCATGTCAACCGTTGTGCGTCGTTTTCGTTCTGACAGAGTACCCCCGTGCCGGTGATTGATGATGCATGCATCTCCTCAATGATTTCCTTTAAACGGCCAAAGGCCTTCGTGTTCCGTCCTTGAGTTCATCTGTCTGTCTGTCTTTCTTTCTTTTCCAGCCTCCTTTCCTCCTCTTCCTGACCCTCTCTGTCTCGCTCACGGTCTATTGACTCTCTCTCTCTCTCTCCCCGAGGGAGGCGGATGATCTGCGGGCAATTTTCGCTGCCGAGTTGCTCCAAGAGGTCGCGACTCTGATCTGCGAAGTGGCACCTGAGATTGCGGGACTGGATGGCGTCGATGTGGCCTGTGCGGTCGGTCGGCCCTTCAATTGACAGGGAGGGACTGTCGGGGTGGTTGCATGTTTCGACTCAGGTGCAGACAGATCGGGAATCTATCTATCTTTCCCTCACATTTAGGTCCTCTCCATCAGTGGCACCTTGTCGCCTTCACTTGGCAGAGACATGCAGACGGGGTACTCTCACAAATGACAGACAGCGGTCGAGGGATAGTGTCAATATGTATCACCTTCTTGCCCTCTCCTTCTCTCTTCTTCGCGTGTGCCTGTGTTTGTATGTGTTCCTTTCTTCAACTCTCTCTCGCTCACTTTCTTCTCGTCTTTTTCTTGCTTCTTCTTTTCTTTCTCCCTCTTTCTTTCAGTCTGCCAAAAGCCAAAAAAGAAAACAACGCATCCATTTAGTTTCTGCACGTCTATGTCTGTATGTGTGCATCCGCGTTAGTTCTCTCTTTTGAATGAATGAATGAATGAATGGATTGCATGCATGTATGCATGCATGCAGGTGGTGAAACCTCTGCCCATCATCCTGGAGGCCTTCGCGTCGATCTCTTCACGTCTCTCAGTGCGAATTGCAGGTCCGAGAGAGAACATTTCTTTATTTACACAGACAGAGATTTATTTGTAGGGCGGATTGGATGAAGTCTTCTCATTCCAAGCTCACGTCCTAGGTGGTCTCCGCTTACAGAGCCGCTTTCCGAACCATCTGGGGAATTGCAGGGGTTTGAATTCTTTTAACTTGCACTTTTTCTTCATTCCCAATGCAGACCTGCCAGTCGAAATGCCTTGCTCTTCCTGTGCCTCCCCTGGAATTATGCTGACTGTATCCATTGGAGCTTTATGTTACATGTGTCTCGGTTCCGGGCGGGTTGGTCGTGTAGAGCTCCGACCGGCTGCATGAATGGTTTTGGTATGTTTTTCTTTCATGCATTCATTCAACCTCCTGCTCTGATTGCAGGACGGGCTGATGGATGGTGCGGAGATCCAGGCAGCCTTCAAGAATTCAGAAACTCTGGTGGGAGACGTCAACGAAGTGGATACCCTGGTGCGTTTCTTGAATTCATTCTTTCGCTTGCTTGGGAGCATTTTTGTTTCCTTTTGTCGGAAAGAGAGTGGGAAAAAGGTGCGCTATGCACACACATACACACACTCACACACACACACTCACACTCACACTTCTTTCTTCCTTCTTTCCTTTCTTTCTTTCTTTCTTTCCTTCCTTCCTTCCTTCCTTCTTTCTTTCTTTCTTTCTTTCTTTCGTTCTTTCTTTCTTTCTTTCTTTCTTTCTTTCTTTCTTTCGTTCTTTCTTTCTTTCTTTCTTTCGTTCTTTCTTTCTGTCTTTCTGACTGATGCATCCATGAACATGAGGGGATCGGAAGGAAATTCAATGGAGCCCTGCATCGATTGGTCGATTGAGTGAACTCTGCACGTGTGCACTCTTGTTTTTCACCAGCTCTTTCACCTTTTCTTGCTTGCGCCCTTTGGCTGTGGCGGCCTGCAGGTCGAGACTGAACACGGAGAGACGAGAGACACGGTCAGTTCTTTTGTTTGTGGGCCTGTCCTGTTGCGCCAACATCGGAGTTTTCCTTCTTACACACCTGTCTTGCAGTGGGAAAAGTGATCTATCAAAAAGGTTTCTTTGTTTGTGAATGAAGAGCATTTCTGAATTGAAGAGCTGAACACATGAAGGAAGAAAGGAAGCAGAGATGAGGGCATTTAGAAGATCTACGGCTGTACTCATCTGCATGACCCCGCGTCGCCTTCTTTCCTTGATGGATCATGCAGTGGGAGTCCCTGACCGACCAGCTCAACTCAGGACAGGACCCCATGCTGATGGGCTCTCAGACGGGGGAAGGCGGCCTGGAGTTCAGGACACCCGACGAGGCAATCGATGCCGTCGAGGAGGCGGTGGAGGAGTACGGAAAGGCCTCTCTGGAGTACTTCAAGAGAACCCAAGCGTCTCTAATCGAGGCACAGGAGGAGCTCCGAATCCTCAGAGGATACTATAGTGTGCCCAAGGAACAGAGACCGGGGTCAGGAACGAACCTTGAATTAATTAAGGCATGTGCTTGATGAATCAAACAAACAGACAAGTACACATAGTTACTGCAGCCACAATGCTTCCCTTTGCTTTTGACAAAAAATCCTTTTTGTTGAAAGGTCTCTTGCTCCTCTCTCTTTGTTTTGCAGCAGCTGAGTTGGAAGTTTACTCTCTGTCCGATGTCTGCATCCACGTAA
Source organism: Chromera velia (assembly GCA_018398765.1). Taxonomy (NCBI): domain Eukaryota; family Chromeraceae; genus Chromera; species Chromera velia. The sequence continues at coordinate 20,638 of JAHBMJ010000515.1, read as the reverse complement.
ATCGTCACGAAGGACAGTCTGACATACATTTCTGATGATGACACATCAAAGAAGCTGCATGCCCAAGCAATCCCTTCACCTGAATGAATGAATGAATGAATGAATGAATGAAGGCAGGAATGAATGAATAAATGAATGACTGAAGGCAGGAATGAATGAATGAATAAATGAAGGAATGAATGAATGAAAGAATTTATATTAATATGTACATATCGATATTAATGAATGAAAGATCGGCCGGGTCCCTGCAGATACGGAGACCCCAAGTTCGTCTGCGGACACCACCCGGAGGCCTGCCCCCCCCCTCCGATCCCGCTCCCTCTCACTCAGGAGGGAACGCCGGGTTGCCAGACTGAGGCTCTGTGTGTCTTCACAGGAAGACAGGAGATGACAAAGGACAACAAGAAGACGACAACAAAAGGAAGAACAGGACTGCTCGACAACCTCAGCAAAGATCTCTTCGTCGTGCCGAAAACTTTCAAATCCCCCCTGTCAGGCTCCGTCTCTGGCGCAGAGTCCGGCAGTCCTCTTGAGAAGCTGACGGATTTTGACTTAAACCTTCCGGATGTTGGTCTGGATTCACTGAAAGAGGAAGTGAAGCTCCCATTCGGGATCGCGCGAGACGGCGGGTATGAAAGCGACGCCCTGAAGGGCATGCAAGTTTCTTCAGAGACTGGAGGGGATTCTGGAGAGAAGGAGGATGGAGGGATTTGGGGCATGTTCGATTCTGTTTTTGGGGCTCTGCGTGGGGGCGGCTGAGGCAATTAATTCGAAAGTGCGCTGCAGGGTGTACGTCGGTTACCGGCCAGGCTAGTTTGAATAGGGCGGCCCCAAGTGTTCTCCTGAGTCTGAACAAGAAGTAGACCTATGAATTACACTATAGTGAAAGCTCGTTGATTGTCGATTAGTCAAAAGATTGATCGGCTCGACTGTGCCTGCACGTGACAAGCGCAACACAAAAGCGTTAGGAGACCCTTCATGTTTATAAACAATTCACGGCAATTTCTTTTTTATGTTTTTTATGCAACTTGGACTTCTTTCACTTTGAAAAAGCTCTTTTAAACTAGCTTTTTAAAATCAAACAAAAAAAAGCCTGTATATAAACGACCATAATTATAAAAATAATGTTCAATAAAATTTGTAAGCGCACTTCATACATATGTATAGTTTGTTTACTGAAAGTGAGGTCTCAGGCTTATGCTAACTGCCACTCATAGAAAATAAATTCAAATGGTCTTAATTTATGACTTTCATACATTAAACTACATCAAACTAAACCTCAAAACAGTTTTTTTCAATTTTTAAAAACTAAGTTATTATTTATCAGTATCATAAAAAAATACTGTTAAATATATTGGTAATAAGATTTGTTTTTATATGCCATGTGCGGCAGCGGGAAAACGCTGTACCCACTGCCCGCTGGGCGCCCTATGCCCGAACTGTAAAGAAGTACGATGTTGCGAGTGCAGACCATCGGGGGGGGGGGGTTTGTAGAAAAAACTGTAAGTGTACCTTAAATAGAACCCACTGTACTAACTGCTATATGGGCAAAGACAGATGTAAAAACCGTGACCCTTCGGCTCTGTCCCCCCAGACTGATTCCCCCATCTCCTCCGTCCAACCGTCTACCAGATGTGCATGCCAGTGTCATGGCTCCAATACTTGTGCTGGCTGCAAGTGTGCAAAGAATGGTACTCCCTGTGTGGGGTGCCCGAAAGGAGACAAATGTTGAAACCCATATGGCTGGCGGCCCTTTGAGTCCCCGATAAAGAGCACGAGCCGTGAAGGAAACAATGGAAAGACTAAACGGGGGAAGGTGACGAAAAAAGGGCAGAGAAAGAAGGGAAAAGGACAAGGTCTTTCTTCATCCTCGTCTTCTTCTTCTTCTTCTTCATCGGCACGTGCATCTGCTTCTGCTTCTGCTTCAGTTTGCCTAGCCAGTGGGGGTGTTGCATTGAAAGAATTGATTTCTGTAAGATCAATAGCGGGGCTCAGAATTATCACGCTTAACGTGAAAGGTCTCTTAGATAGCATAGAGAGTGATGGCAGTCTGTTTGCCTGGCTTGAGGAGTTTGATGTGGTAATTTTGATGAAAACACGATCCCCCACGCGCCCTCTTGAATACCCTTTTCACTTAAGCAAGAATTTTTCCCATCGAGAATGGGTTAGACAGCACCTTGGGGGAGGAGGAAGTGGTAGAGGCAGGAAGGAAGCGTTAGAACAGGACAAAGATACCGGGGGGGTCGCTGTCCTAATTCGAAAGTCATTGAGAGGCCGACTAAGGCCTGAGATCAAACTGGTCGGCCCATCCATGCTGCGTGCGTCATTGCGTGTTGGTGGATTCGATGCACACAGCAAGTCCTCTATTCTGCATATGTTTGGAGTATATGTGCTATACGGACGGTCTACTGGGAGAGGGGAGGCAGGCAGGGATCCAAGCCACTGGGAGCGCCTGACAGATGCATTGTCGGAAGTTCCTCTAGGGGAAAGGAGAATTGTGACTGGTGATTTCAACGCTCACATCTCTGACAAGCTGCCAAAAGGCATCACTTGGGATAGGGGGGTACAAGATGAGAACGGAATCATTCAGGAAGAGAATGTATCGGGAGTAATCCGTGCTTCGTCTTGCAACCGAAAAGTTGATCAGCAGGGCCGTTCTCTTTTAAAACTCTGTGAACTAACGAATCTTCTCCCTTTAAATGGTCTCTGCATTGATGGTTCTGCCCCCGCTTGGAGTGGGGAAGCACGCTCTTTCTCATGTGACTGCACCTTCCTCTGGAAAGGTAGAGGTCACACTCTGATTGACTTTTTTCTCGTTGATCCCCCCCTCCTCCGTGCTTGTACTCACCTCGATATGAAACAGCCAGCAGAACTGTCTAGGTTCGACTATGCAGCTGTGTCACTTTCTCTGTCCCTTGTTGCTGCCCCTTTCATTCCCCCTCAACAGCCAGACAGCAAAGAGAACTCCCTTTTACCTATCCTCCCTCTTCATCGCTCCATCAGATCCACTCCTGTCTCAGACGAGGAGCTTCTCCCCTCGGCTGCAGCAGCTGGTCAATTGGCTGAACAGCTATGGCCTGGACTTGTGAAAATGGCTTGCGAAGCTGAAAACATTGATCTCTCTTCTTTTCCATCCGCTCCCCCCCCCCCGCTGTCTGCTCCCAACTCATGTGAGCAACCGGTGCCTTTGTCTTTCTGTGAACGGGAAAAGTTACTGCTGAAGGAATGGGAAACCACGTTGGCCGGCCCGACAAAAGAAATCAAGCGGNAAAAAGTGAGACAAAAGAAAAAGGCCGAATGGTTTGATAATAAATGCAAGGAAGCAGCGACACTTTGGAAGGAAGCAAGGAAGGTGTTGAACAAACTTATGCAATCATGTGAGAATGAGGGGAGAAGTAGGAGCAGCAGAATGAATGTGGTTGCCTTAAGACAGACAGTTGAGGGGCAGGCCCGCAGATGTCAGCGATTGCACAACAGGAAAAGAAAGGCGTATAAAAGCTCTGTGCAGAAAAGGTTGCACTCGAGTTGTCCTCTAACCCTTCAAAGGTCTGGTCATTGAGAAGAAAGCTGCAAAGAAGCAATAGAGAGAAAGTCCCTCCTGGTTCCCAGCCTTCAGTAAAAGACTTTTCCTGTCACTAGGCTTCCATCTTCGCTGACTCTCCCTCTGGCAAGGAATCTGTACAAGAAAGTGCTCCCCCTTTCCCTCCTTCGCAGCCAGCCCCACCTGTTTTTAACTCTTCTTTGCACCCTGGCGTTTTTTCACAACTGCATACCCACTCTCATCAGGTTCCCTCTGGCATTCACTCTCCCCCTTTACCCCTACCAACCCCTCCGTCTCGCCCTTATTTTTGCATAGAAGAAATAAGGAAAGTCCTCCGGTCCATAAAGGAAGAAAAGGCTGCAGGGTTGTCCGGACTCGCCTCTAACCACCTCTCCCTATGCTTTCAATATTCACCTCTTTCTCGTGCTTTGTTATTTATCCATTTGAACTTAATTCACTTGACATCCGCTTGGTGAGATGAATGGAATGTAATTAAAATCTGTCCAGTTCCAAAGGGGCCTCCTTCCCCCGACCCTGGTGAATGGCGTCCGATTCATATTGTCTCACTCTTACCAAAACTCTTTTCTTCACTCCTCTCTGCCCGTCTTACATCGCAAGTAAAGATTGACCATAGGCAGTTGGGTTTTTAGCAAGGGGTAGGAACAAGGGAAGCCATTGGAGCACTTACTGCGCTGATGCAAAAGGCAAAGAAACGAAAGAAGCCTTTGTTAGCATGCTTTGTAGACTTCAGCAAAGCCTTTGACTCCCTGCCCAGGGATGTTTTGTTTGAAGTTTTGCTGAAGCAAAGGGTGAGTGTAGTCGATGTTAAAATGATTCGGGCAATATATACAAATGTGTATGGAAGCATCATTGGCAGCCCTTTTATATTTAAGAAAGAGAAAGGGGTGAAACAAAGGGATCCTCTCTCCCCTCTTCTCTTCTTGATTTTCATCAATGATCTGCATGAAAGAGTGAAGGCTTCCGGTCGTGCAGAGGTTCTGCTCGGTGGGGTTGAGTGCGATAGCCTTGGTTATGCCGATGACCTTGTCCTCATTGCTGAAAGCATGTATGACCTGCAGGTTAGCTTGAATGAATTGAATTCTTTCTGTGAAGAGAGGGAGCTCACTGTTAATTTAAAAAAGACGAAAATCATGCGTCTGTCCGACTCTTACCCTACAATTGAAGGCAGGCTTATGTTTAGGGGAAAAGAAGTCGAGAGAGTGGGGTCGTATAAGTATCTGGGTGTTCTTTTGTTTGAAGGGGGAGACTTAAGGGAGGTAATAGAAGAGAGGCTTAGCATAGCGAGTAGACGGATGGGCCATGTAAAGAGCGTAGCACTCTCTTTAGGTCGCCTGCCCCCCGTAGCAAAAATTTTGTGTCTATGCGCTTTCTGGTTGCCTGTTGCTCTATATGCGTTTGACTGTCTGCCTGTCCGCAAGTTAGACATGGATGCATTAGATGTCCTTTAATTGCGCTTTGTCCATTGGGCTTTGAATCTGTCTCTCTCCTCTTTCCGTATACCTACCCTGTGTGCTGTCGGTCTACTTCCTGCACGTGTACATGTGTCGATGAGACTTGCTGGGTATTTGACTAACTTAAAACATATTGACCTCAAGATGCCCACGGGTGCCTGGTCAGCTTTAATGAATGGTGATTGTCCTTCCTCTATGATGCACGCACAAAAATTGATTGGGTCGACCGGATTGGAAGAATTTGTGACTGTCAATCCAACCATCAGAAGAAGAAAGAAAGCCACCAAGGTTGGCCGTCTCCTTCTCTTAAGAGCAGTGATCAACCGGGAAGTTGATGAATGGATTGATGGTTATCTAGAAAGGGCCGCTTCACGGGGGGCAGTTTTGCAGTTTGGCAGAGGCGTCAGACCGAATGTGTTCCAAATGTCTTATCCTACTGCCCAACGTTCATCTCTCCTCTTCCTTTCCTCTACTTTTCCTTCATCTCCTTCGTCCCCCCGTTTCGTTTCCCTCCCTTGCGCTACGATCTGGTCCTCAGGCCCTTTTTCAGCCTTGCTGTATATGTTGCTTGGTAGTCGCCCCCATGCACCGTACAGAGGGCTGGAAAACGCGGTTTGCCCTGCATGCAGGGGCAAAGCAGACGATCTACTGCACCGACTGACTGAATGCACAGAAACAAGAGCAGATCAAGAGGCTTTGAATGCAATTGTAACTGAAATTGAAGCCAAATTAGACAGAGCCCAAGAAAAAGAGAGAAAATGGTTGCTATCGAAAGACTCCACCCCTCTAAAACACGCCACGCAAAGCGAATTATTAGCACGAATGAAGGTCATCCTGGCACTCAGACACTCACCCATACCAGCCCTGCGACTCTTGCGAAACATCTGTCTGCGCCCTCCATCGTAAGGCCTGCGATTCGATGCATGTGATGGTTACTTACCTCTCTTCCCGTCTCACCTTTGAATGTTCTTTTTTCACCTCCCACGTACATCTTCCGTCCCCCTTCTCCACCGGTCTTCCTGTTTGCTTCTACTGCCTGAGAGTCTCTGTTGCAGTTGTCGCACTCCTCCCATAGAAGGGAAATGACATCAGCGATTTAGAAAGCATCTTCTAGATGCAGGGTGTTTAGAATTACGAGAGTGAAGCCCCCTCCCGTTGTATGATGCAGGTCTGGCAAAGGGGCAATAAAGCATTGTCCTAGACTCATGCACTACATGATGGCCTATAGACTGATTAATAATAATAATACATATGATGATGATGATGATGATGTATGGGGTTAAAGCCGGTGAGCCGTATAGACTCTGGCCAACCTAGAGCGTCATACATAGAGTTAAACTTTCGACTTAGGCCCCACTGGGGTAAATTGAATCGATGGGAGCCTGAGAGGGGTGGGGCTCCACCTCTAAGCAGACAGGCTTTTGCTTCATTTGATAGTTCTCTTACAGGCTAAGTTACAACACGCTCTCTATTCCACCCTTGAGACAATCGAGGACTGCCTGCATTTCATCCGGAAGAGGGTCCCCATGACCGATCAAAGCGCCAAAATAGCACCGGTACGCCCGAGCGGAGGGGGAAACGAGAAGGAAAGGGAAAAAACAAATACTTTGGGGGGAACAAAAAGGATGGAAACGGACTCCTCTGTTTCTGTATCCTTTTTTCTCCCAAGGGTCACGGGCCAGTGAGATTCCTTCTGTCACTACGTGTTAGTTAAAGGTCTGTCAGATGACCCCTAAAGAAAATCACCCGAGGCGGAACGGGAGGAGACGGAGAGAGAAAAAGATCAGAGCTCCCAATCTCCTTTGATTCCCTATCTTTTCTGCCGAAGACATACAAGCAAAGGTTTCTCTCTCAGTTTAGTTTCTGCAGTTTGGCCAGTTCAGTCAGTTCAGTCGGTTCGGTCAGTTTATCCCTGAGGCATGACTTGTTTTCCAGGGGAGTGAAATTGCGAGTAGTAAGCATGATAAAGAGATTCAAAAAGGGGAGAAAAAGGGAGAAAAATGGAGACGCCGTACGTAGCATGCACCTCGCTCGCAGACCCGCTTGTGAACCGCACGAGTACGAGCGTCCCATGCGCCCCCTCATACCCATGCAGGCTCGAGCCCATCACCTCCCACCGCCTCCCGCGCTCATGCGAGGGGTGCCATCCGAGCCCCGCCGCCTGGGCCTCATGGGGTCGTCCGTCTCACGTTTCCCCCCCATATACTTTTCGCTCACCCCCCGATTGATTCCGTTCTGCCCTTGTTTGTTCCTTAATCAATCAATCAATCAATCAATCAATCAATCGGACAGACATAACGAAATATTCTCCTTAAAAACAAGAACGGTCATCAAGAATGAACAACGACGGGGAAAGAGTGAGAGGAAGTGAGGGAAAAGGAAGAAAGAAAGAAAGAAAGAAAGGAAGGAAGAAAGAAAGAAAGAAAGAAAGAAAGGAAGGAAGAAAGAAAGAAAGAAAGAAAGAAAGAAAGGAAGAAAAGAGAAAGAAGGACAGACTGAGGGAATATACACAGCTACTTACGAAGGCAATCGGAGATCGCCTGTGCGCCTGCAACAGGGTGCTTTTCGAGGAGAAGTGTGAAGATCTCCCTCACTTTCTTCTCATTTTCGCTCACACCCTATCCCAACTGCTGCTTAGCCATTTGTTGTGCCCACACAATCAAGTCTGACTTAGAGCGAGCGTCTCTTACTTCATCCAAAAGCCTATTTATGCGTCCCCTCTCTCCTTCGGTCCCTTTGCATTCAGTCAACTTATGGACAACATCATTCAGATGGCCACGCCCATGCAAATCGAGGGGGCAGTGCTCGCAGACCGTCTCTACCTCCCCGTTCGGAACTCCCCCCCCCCCCCCCNCCCCCCCTAACAGTGCACGGGCAATCGGCCTGACGTTGGCCTCCAAACAGAGCAGCCTCCTAGGGAGAGGTCGAACCATAGGAATACGCTGCCCGCTTGAGCCGGTCCATCCTCCCATGACAAGATGGGCCAAGCGCTGTCTAGACGGATGTTCGACTTGGAAGACCGAAGGCCTCACTCCATTAGAGAAAAGCCCTCCCCGTCCTGCCTGCCCTCCCCTGCCCTGCCGGCCTTCTTTTTGCAAAGAACGGGAGGTAGCTACAAACCAGTCGTCCAACCATTCTTGTGCCTCCCTACCTCTCCCTTCTACCGCAAGCTTTCTTTTTAATGCAGCTTTCTCTTCCAGGCCCGAAGGCACCCCCTCGACAGAGAAGAGTTCAGGAGCGAAAGGTCCCACCAACAGCTTGACGGACCTCCACCAATCGCCATAAAGGCCGTCTTTGCAGAGATCTAAAAAGCCAGCGAGCACACAGTGGGATGTTAAGGAGAGGCTACGTAAAAAGCTCCCCACTCTTTCAGTCAAGATAGCCCGTATCGGGCAAAAGCCGGAGATGAAGAGGGAGAGGACACGAAACGAATTGCGGGGAAGGCCGAAAACCGATCTAACAAAACGTAGTTGCAAATCATCTAACGCTTTCATGTCTGCCTGACTGAGGGAAAACGCTTCTAGCCCGTAAAGGGCCACAGGAATCCACAGGCCCCGAAAGAGCATAATTTTCGAAGTCGGGGAGAGACGACCAAGAGAAAGACAGAGCCCAATGACCCCCCCGAGTGCCCTCTCTGCCACTCCCAAGCGATGTCTCACAGAGGAACGGAGAGATCCGCCTTCAAAAAAGGTGCAACCTAAATATTTATACTGGCTCGTTCTCTCGACTTCCTTCCCTTCAAAGAAGATTGGCTGACTAATATTCTCCTTGCTGCAGGAAAGCCTCATTACTTTTGTCTTTTTTAAATTGACCGTGAGGCCCCACGTCCGACAATATTCCGCCAATTTATTCATTCTCGCTTGAAACTCATGCGAAGAACGACCAAACAGAACAAGGTCGTCAGCGTAACCGAGGCCTTCGAGAGGCTCGGGCCCCACATAGATCGTATCATCCTGACTGACCCTGACTTTCCCTCGTTTCCTCTTTACCGCAACTTCGGTCTTCTTGTTCCCCTTTCCAATGCCAACCCCTCTTAATCTGCCTGCTTAAAGGTAGTCACATGTTCTGCTTTCTATAGACCTCTCGTCAGACCCTGTTCCATCCTTCTCTGACTCTTTCCCCCCGAGCTCATCCTCACGGTGAGCCGAGAGGCGGATGTGGCGGTGCAGATTATTAATGAACAGAAGGAAGAGTAGGGGAGAGAGAGGGTCACCCTGTTTCACCCCCGCCCCTTCCTGTATCTCCCTATCTGCACCATCGACCCTCGCCCAGACATCAAAGTACATAGCATGCACCATCAAAACATCACATTCCAACATACCCTCCTCCCGAAGCCGTCTCAGCAACAGACCTCGAGGGCCCTTATCAAACGCCTTAGAAAAGTTAACAAACGCAGCCAGAAGAGGGAGTTTCCGGGCTTTGGAGCTCGCTACGAGTCCTGCCAGCGCCGCAATGGCCTCCCTGGTCCCAACCCCCTTCCTGAACCCCAGCTGGCGGTTGTCTAATGAGGTCTGTTCTCTCAATCTCTCGTTCATCAGGAGGGCAAACAGTTTCACAAACAAACACACAATGTGGATAGGTCTCCATTCCAAGCAGTCAGGAGAGGGGCGGCCTTTCGGAACCGGAACTACACGGATCAAATTCTAAAGAGACGGCCAATAGGAATAACGATGAAATAAATTAAAGAAGACAAAAAGAAGGAAACGAGAAAGGGGAGAGGAGCTAAAACAAAGGTCAAGATGCCTGGGGAAAACGCCCCCAACTCCATCAGCCTTACTCGTATCGATCGATCAGAGTGCACCGATAATCTTTTTATAAGAGAAGGCCGGGGGAGGAGGGGGGGAAGAGAGAGAGAAAGCAGGGGAAGCAACTGGAGGAGGAGGGAGCCCTTCACCCTCAAATACAGAGGCCCAGAAATCGGTAAAAGCCGCGGGGGTCAGTCTGTCTCCCCCACCTCTCGTACTGCTCGTTTCCCTCTTCCACCTCCAAATCACCAAGGGGTCGGTCGCAGCCTCTTTTGCTAACCTCTCTGCTTGCTTGTTAGCGTGTTCAGTTTCTTTACGGGCAAACAGTCTCTTCCTTATCCTGCGAAGGGACTCAAGCTTTCGCTTTGCACTCTGGGTGGGACCTCCCTGGTCACCTTCATCTGCCCCCCATATTCCTCTCAGGTCCTTTTATTCTCTCTCAGCCTCTCTCATATAGAACCATTTTCTAACTTTTACTGCGTAATCTACAATTAAAGTAGTCTTTACATACTGCTAGCAGTGTTACGGCAGGCTTCACCAAAGTAATGATCGAGGGTTTTGTTTTGCATGCCGCGTCCCCATATATGAAGGGTGGATCTAGCCTAGTTTGTCCAAAGGTTCTGCTTTTTCCTGTTAGTCGATTCTAGAAGCAAGCTTATTGATCACTTTATAAATATGCAGCTTATCACTTGTAGCTTCAATGACACGATAGAAAAACCAAAGGAGGAGATCAAAAGTAGCACGAAACCTTGATAATCTGTTTCTTCCTTGGCAAAGGCTACCTTTTGTTAAGAGAGAAAAACCTTTATCAAGAAGTTTCACCGAAGTTAGTTCACCATGCACACAAATCGAACTAGCGGGTGAAGGGGCGCAGCCATGCAAACGGTAAAGCTAGTGCACGAAAAAACGCGGGCCAGCATAAAGGTCTATCGTCAGGCCGTCCGCTATGGTGTCACTCATCTGTATCATGCCCTGAGATTTTGATGGAAAAAGAATTAATTCGGAAATACAGAATTATGCATTGTGGAGTCCTACCCTGTAGCGCCACCCTTTGAGCCTTCACATATGCCGTGACTGAGTGAGCCAGCGTGCCGCGCCATATTCCGCCGCCGCGCTTTGCTTTGTACGTGTTGCGCGCGTCGATCAAAGTCGTTGAAGTCGAGTCTGACCTTCGCATTCAAGTATACAATATGTTACTCAAGCAACAGATAGCATCGTTTGAGTCTGATGTCTGTTTGTCATAGATCGGGAGTCTGAGACTCTGAGAGAGAGGAAGAGAGAGGAGTATAAGTAGAGATTGTGTAATGATAGAATGAAGCTAGCTGATTGGAATCCCAGATAGCTCTAGAGCTAAACCTTCTATAAACTGCTGTCTGAATGAGTGTTGCTCACATTCCTTCTCTAAATCTTCCCTAAGGTTCTTATCCTCGCTTTACCTTCTGTCTAGACGCCATAAGGTGGCTGGACAAGAGGGACAAAGCATTGTGGTGAACGCTCAGCTCGATGAGTGTCGACTCTCGTGTAGCTTCTATGATGGAGATCAGACCTGTCCTTTTGCGCAACAGTTGGAAACCGATTGCAACGATACGGGCACGGTCAGGCAAAGACCATGAGTAGGGGAATTCAGCGTCCCCTTGCGTCCCAAGCTGCCTGGAGCCCTCTTTTAGATATCCCCTTCGAGTCCGATTCTGGACTTTGCCTTTGTCCTTGGGTGGAGAGCCCGAAGATCCTTGGAGGTCGCCAAAGCCGATGGTGGAGACGTTACTTGGTGTTGCTCGGGACTTCGAGGAGCCTGATTTCATTGAAAATGCCGCCTACGAGCAGATCGCAATCCAAATGGCCAGTAGAGTGCTTTTTTTATGTCTTTTGATTCTGCAACTATCTCCATCTTCCGGAGGAGTGTCGGCTGATCACCTTCACTTGTCTTTGCTGTTGGTTGCTTGCTTGTCTGCGCGAGGCTGACCACCTTCGTGGCCTGCAAACACCTCCAGCGTGTCTGGGTCTGCCTGGACTGGTCCTCCGGCAGCGTTCAAATACAAGAAGACGCCCTTCGTCTCTCCATGTGCCTGCAATGCTGCCATTTTCTTCAAAGAGAAAGCTTGTCGCTTCTGGCTGTCCAGGTGTCGTACGGATCGTTCGATGAGTGGCCGTTCAATCGAGTGCGTGAGACTGTACATGCATGTTAAACAGACAGAAGGGACAGGTGGCGGCATACCACATGGACCAACGCAGTGACGGCCGGTGTGCCAGCCGGGGAAGGCCTTCTGCTCTAGGACCCCGACGCGGCGAGCCTGGAGTAGGAAGGAGGGGGAAGTAAAAAAGGGCTACAAAATGACATCGAGCCTGCCTTCGACGGCAAGAGAGGCAGAAGGGTCGCGGCAGACCTACCGAGAGACAGAGTAGGGCACACGGCAGCTGCCGCCTCGTCTCTCGCCGGCGCTGGCACATTTTCCACTAACAGGGAAGGGAAGGGGAGGGAGAAGGGGGGGGAAGGGGGAAGAGGGGGTGAAAGCGGGGGACAAAGGGAAAGGGAAAGGGCGGGAAGAGGGGGTTCTTCGAGGTGGAGGGGCGAATCGAATCGAGGTTGGCCGAGAGTATGCGAAATACTTACGACTGAGTGTGACTGAAGCGTTTGCGTGGGGCTGCCGGCCTTTTACCCAGAGTTAAGAGTTCATGTATCGAAAGGGGCAGCAAGGGGATGAAACGAGACAGAAAGAAGAGACGAGATAGAGAGAAACCAGTGGGGCAGTCTGCAATGTGTCCGGTCCTTTCCCTCCCTCCCTTTATGCAGCTACTGACACGTGCAGAGTGTGTTTGTGCTTGACGAGACCGTCGAGTCCTTCTGTTGACAAGAACTCCAACTCGATTGCCTACCCCTACATCAGCTATGTATGAAAAGGGCAGAGGACTGCCTGATTGTCGCCGCCATGTGCTTATGCCTGCGCATGCCCGCGACTGCCTGTGACCGCCCTTGCGCCCCTGCACTGAACTTGGGGGGGGAGTGAGCATTGCAAGGCTGAGCGACAAAGAGGCGGACTGTGAGAATAACAAGCCGAGCGCCACATATGCCGCATATTCGGAACTTCTGGAGCTCCTTTTGAAAGAGTGACCTTTCTTCTCTCTCAGCTTCTCTTCTTTGTGCATGGCTTCGGAGTTAGACCCTCCATGTGGCTGAGAGCACGAGTGCACGAGGGGGCGCCTTCATTCGCTGTCTCCTTCTTGTTTCCGTCTGCTGCTTTAAAATGTTTTGTGTTATCCCCGGTTTCTTTTTTTGAGAGAAAGAGACTGGAAGAGGCCGAGGAAAAATGAGTAGAGGAGGAGCAAAGAAAGAACGAATCTTGAGAGAAACAGAAAGGGATATCTGGTTCAACGAGAAAAGAAGAAAAAGCGAAGGGATAGCCCGTGCATGTCTCTTTGTCCCTTCTGTATCTTCTCCCTACAGGGGGATGTCGGTGCTTTGGAAGCCCTCTGGGGTCTCTGGGTATCGCCTCTCCCCCTCGCAGCACGGGAGTTGATGGGAGCCTTGGTGGAGCCAGCCGTCTCTGCGCAAGCATCTGCATGAAGCCAGATGGTATGCCGCCAGGCGTCTCTCTCCGATAGGTCTGACCGGGTGCCGTTCATTTGTTGATGTCTGTTCTTGTGTGTTCGGTCGATCTACGGTGTTGTTGACAACAGGCAAAGACGCGCATGCAGTCTTCGGGAAGGAAGTGAGATAGAAAAGAGAGGAAGAAGAGATGTGAATATATGACATTGGGTGTGAACATATGTGTGCGTGAGACTTTTTGCTACCGTCCTCTGGTTTCTCCGTCTCTTCACGTTTTGTTCGTACCTCTGTCTGCCCGTCTACTTTCATTCAGAAAAAAGAACTGGAAGGGGTTCTCTTACAGGCATGCTGTTCTATCTATCGCCCGCTTCCTTTCAGGAGGCCGGTCTGAGAAAGAGAGAAAGAAAGCAAGCTGTTCATTGCAAGTCTGTTTATGTTTGCGCACGTAAATTCAATTGACTTGCGTCAATGGGAGGAAACTTTTTTGCTTGTCAGCTTTCGCATCTGGATATTTTTGACTACCTCCTTAAAGGTATTCTGTTAGTTGCATGGGTTTGCATTGTGTCTGCATGGTTGATCATGTCCTTTTGCTCGCCTTTTTTTCCTTTCCGCGCATGCTCGAATGTGTCTGATTGATCGCGAGGACGCGATTTTCTTGTCCGTAGCCGGGGGGGATCTGTAGAGTCCTACCCTGTAGCATCGCCCTTTGAGCCTTCACATATGCCGTGACTGAGTGAGCCAGCGTGCCGCGCCATATTCCGCCGCCGCGCTTTGCTTCGTACGTGTTGCGCGCGTCGATCAAAGTCGTTGAAGTCGAGTCTGACCTTCGCATTCAAGTATACAATATGTTACTTAAGCAACAGATAGCATCGTTTGAGTCTGATGTCTGTTTATCATAGATCGGGAGTCTGAGACTCTGAGAGAGAGGAACAGAGAGGAGTATAAGTAGAGATTGTGCAATGATAGAATGAAGCTAGCTGATTGGAATCCCAGATAGCTCTAGAGCTAAACCTTCTATAAACTGCTGTCTGAATGAGTATTGCTCACATTCCTTCTCTAGATCTTCCCTAAGGTTCTTATCCTTGCTTTACCTTCTGTCTGGACGCCATAAGGTGGCCGGACAGGAGGGACAAAGCAGCATGCATGCATGCAAGTCAATGCATGGAAAGAATAAGATTGATTAAGATTGAAATGAAACAAAACAGTATGAAAGGAACAAAAGGGTCTCATGGACAGATTCCTCCACATATGTTAAGATCGATAAGTCAAGTCTATTGTTCAGTCCTCACTTTAGTTCTTAAAAACGTAACACGTGCAAATCAACCAATTTAGTAGATATTGCTTCATCAGTTATTTAGATGCACCATGTAGCACCATGTGTGGGCCAGTATTAGTGTTCTTATACATTTTAATGTTCATTAATTATATGTTTAGCTAGATGTTTAGTTATTATATTGTTTCCCCTATCGTGATTCTGAGTTTTATGTTCATGGCAATGTGGCACAGCGACCAGATCATGTAATCAGCTACTTATAAAGAGGGGGCGGGCGTGCATTGGTTGGCCCGACTTGGCCGGTCCCGTGCTGCTGCGTTGCCTATCGGTGCAGCAGGGCTTGAAACATTATGGAGAAAATGCATGCATCAATCCATATTGTGAAGTTGCTTAGTGAAACACTCAGGATGATTCGATGGAACAACTCTTGATCGATGAGAGCAGAAGCCGGACAAACATCTTGCATTATTATTCCTGTATAGAGAACTGTGTAAGTGACTAGACTGATGTCCTTGACTGGACCATTCTAGTTCGCTTCATGGTAGTAGTTGGTTCTTTCCTCTTTCTCCTCAGGGTCTGTTGGTCTGTATCAGAGTGTAGCTTTGAAAAATTCCCTCTCTGATGGACGGAGACCAACTTCGAGGGGCCGATGGCCGTTTTATCTCCAAAAGCCCTTCTGATCAAAGCCCCAGCCCCTCTGACTTAGACTTGTTGACCGCCAATATCAACAAATTGGCGCAGTTGTTTCTTTCTCAGTCCACTTCTGTTCCGTCTCCGACTCCCACCCCCACCATTGACATGGGGAAATTCGCCCTATGGAAGTGTGAGCTCCCCTTCAAGGACCCTCACGGGGGTAGAGTCACGATTGTCAATGTGTTTGAAGACCACTGCAAATTGCAGCCTGCGAGTGCGCCGTCAGACATCCATGCAGCAACATTCCGCCAGGGTTTGTAAAAATACCCTGAGCTCTACAATCTTGTTTCAGATCTCTCCCCCCCCGAGTCTAATGATGTTGAACACTGCAAGAATGTTATTTTGCAGTCGTCGACTGCAAGAATGTCATCTTGCAGTCATCGGGGGAAACTGAACACAAACGGATATTCACAAACTTCCGCTTCCTTTTTACTCTGTCCACTTCCAACTCCCCCAATGTTGAGAAGTACATCGAGATAGTAAAGGCAGCCTGCCGAGAAATTTCCCGTCTCTCGTTGCAGGAAGAGATTGTCCCTGTGTAGTCGGAGGCGGGGGACAAAAACGATCTCAGCACTTGGAGGGTGGAAAAGAAGCTCGTTCCCCTCCTTGACCCCCTCACCCGCCATCAGAGGTAGCTCGCTTCCCTAGTCCTCATCAACGGCATTTCCGACAGCACTGTGCGTGCGAATGTCGAGAGTAGCATAGCCCCCCATATGCCTTTCGACGGAGATGATGGTGCGGTAGCCAAATTCCGCCACTTTGCCCAGCCCTCTTATTTTTCCTGTCTCCCTGCCAATCTGTCCGTTCCCGCACAAACGCACAGCGTGCAGCTAACGGGTCGCTCTTCCACTGGCCATCCTCAGCCCCGTACGAGTGGACCGTCTCAAAAGCGCCCTCACTGTGAGCATATGACCCACCGTCCTGAAGAGTACTTAAAATAGCACTACTGCAGCGATTGTGATCACTGAGGACACAAGACTGGTGACTGTGACCTCACCTGTGGCCACTTTACCCTCTGGAGGGCCTACGGCTACAGCGGAGGCGGGGGCGGGTCCGGTAGGAATGGGGGCGGGCAGGGAAAGAGGGGGAAACAGTCTACAAGATTAGGGAAGGGGCGTGCTCGTCAGCAGGGAAGGGCCCTAACTAGCGAAACGAATGAGTCAGAGGCATCGGATACAGATTCGGAGGCTTCCCCTACAGCTGCCGCTGTAGGGCATTTATCACAGTCAACTCTTTCTCTTCCTGTTTCTTCTGGTTTCTCTTTTGACGGTTTTACGTGTTTGTTTGATCTGGGTGCAAGTGGTACTACGTGGACTTGTGGCTGGCTGAATAAGCATGCTGAAGAGTCAGGGTTATAATGGACTGAGACTGATTTGCCGACATCTCTTTCCGTTGTTACTGCTTGTCGAACGAAAGTGAGGATGCGGCGCCATGCCACCATTCCTTGCAAACTAAATGGGCAGCCTGCTGTGTTGAAACCGTTCATCATAGAAATAGAAGCAGTCACCCTCCCACTCATCAGCAATCAGTGTCTCATCAAACTAGGCGCGCGATTTGACTATCGAACTGGATCTTTGGAACTCCTTTCCACCGTTATCAATTTTTCCCGTGCAGCAAATGATCTATTTTTTCTGCCTCTGGAGATAGATGGGACTTCCCCGCCTGAGTCCCCACCCGCTTTGAATTCCCCTTCTGTGTCTCTAGAGGCCGTTGCAGTGGACCCTGCATCGCCTATGTCCCCTCCGTTGTCTCTTTCTCTGGTTGTGCTCACAAATGGGCACCTCCCCGCTCGTTTGAAAGCAGCCAAACAGAAGAAGCAGCACTGAGGAAATCGCATCCAGTCTTATATTGTGAAAACCCATTCGGGAGAATCTGCTGTCTCTCCCCCCGTTTCATCATCTTGTGACAGTTTTTCAGCCTCCGATCAGCCTCCTTCTCAGCAGCCAAAATCTTCTTTCTCACAGGACCCCCCCCCCATTTCCATCAAAACCACTGTTGATGAACTCATCCGCGCACATCACAAATGGTTAGGACACGCAGGCATCGAGGCCACTTGGCGTTCCCTCCGTGCGTCCTTTTCTGACCTTCTTCCCGGTTGCAGCAGCATTTCCTACCGTGCCGTTCAACGCGCCCTGCTTTTATGCATCCGAGGGGGTACGTATGTGCATGTGAAGCTGAGGCATGGGGGAGACGGCACCCGGGGGTCTTTGAAGGTCGATCGCCCCGGGCAGCGAGTATGTTGTGACCTTGTGATAGGGTTGAAAAAGGGGTATTCATTGCATATCCAAGACCAGCATGATCACTGGCTCGCTCAAGAGGTAGTCGAAACAAAAGATTCTGCCACAATCCGTGCCGCCTATAATTGTTGGTCCCGCAGTCTGGAGAGTGACCTCATTCCTGAGGTGATGACCAATCACGGGCCTGAATTTCAAGGTGATTGATATGAGTGGTTAGCTGAGCGGGAAGCCACAAACCCCTTAACCCCTGTAGGCAGCCACCACTCTCTCGGCAAAACAGAGCGTTCCCATCGTGAGTGGCTCACGATCTTGCAGGGCATTCTCAGAGATCGAGGTCTTGACGATTCGCATTGGAAGGAGTTTGCTTCCCTTACCACAGCCAAATACAATCGTCAGCCTCGAGAGTCCACTCACAAGAGCTCATTCGAGCGACGCTAAGGTGCCCAGCCACCCAGTCCTCCCATGATGTATTCCGATTGCGTCTTCCTTCTGGACGGCCCATCCCTAGGACCTATCCTGTCGTATCGCAGGTGCATCCATTCCAATGATAGCCCCCACCCAGACCCTGTCTATGTCGTTCCGTTGCCGTCGGACTCCCCTTCCGAGCGCCCGGACATATCCGTTGGGTCTCCTCACCAGGCGCAGCAGCAACAACCGTAGCAGTCTTCAGACATACAGTGTCCGTCTGACCAGCCGCCATCTCCTAAGTTTGATATCACTGATTTTGGTAAAGATGGGCTCATTCTTTAGCGGGATGAGAACACAGGCCGCTGTTTCTTTGGTAGCATCCGTGCTGTCGACCCTGAAGGTGAAGGACGGGTTGAGGTTCAGACATGGGGATCAAACGGCAAGCAGCCTCTTGCAAGCCGACGCATGCAGCCTGCATAGTGCCCTCTCAGGGGCCGCCCCAAACTTTTGCGGTGCGCAAAAACCTTCTGGGTGTGGGCCTAAGCTTTGCTTTCTGGTCCCAGAAGAGGTTGTTGAGCGAAATATTATCCTCTCTGCCGAGGAGACTCTCCCCTCCCACCTTTGTGACACTTACCGAAGTGTTCTCCTTGCCAGCCCAGAAATAGTGTTCCTCACTGATCGGTTGTCTTTCGATTCTCTTGCCCCCTCAGCAGCTGCGGCTGCCATCTTCCCTCCTCCTACTCCAGTAACTGTTGCAGATGCGTCTGTTATATATTTGTGGAACGAGGACACTGAGGTGGGGCCCAGTGCATTCCAAGCTGCCATAACTCACATTCTTCTCCCACGCTGGAGGCTCACAGTAGAACAACTCGACGGGCAAGCCAAGTCCCATGCCGCAGAGTTGCAGTCACTCGCTGACAATGATGCATACAAGCGAGTCCTAATCGCAGAAGTAGATGCCGAGCACCGCCGCTCTGCCATGCCCACCCATTTTATTGACACCGAGAAGCATGTTGAGGAAGGTTCTTGGATGTACAAGTCTCGAGTCATTGCTGATGGCACTCCTTCCTTCGACTGCCATGAAGGAGTCACAACGTCCTGTGCTACCGCTTCCCAGTCTGCCATGTGCATTGCCCTTGCTATGGCCTTTGCTCACTCCGACTTTCACCCCCGTGAAATCGTTGTGGCCGATGTGAAAACAGCGTACCTCACGGCTCTCCATTCCGGTTCCCTTTATGTCCATCCCCCAAAAGATTACCCAGACCATGGGAAATTCCTATGGCTCCTCAACCACGTGCTTTACGGGCTCCATGACTCTGGAAATTTGTGGGACCGCTCTTGCAATAAGACGCTCGCAGCAGCAGGGTAGGTGCCTTCCTCTGTTCGAAAAATATGGTGGAAATGGACGAGTAAGCCTGAGGCCCCCATTTCCCGCCTCCTTAGTATCCTTCCCATGTTTGTTAACGACTTTGCCATCCTGCCCATTGGTCGGTCTGCAGTTCAGCTAGCACGCGAGATTGCAGCTAAAGGAGGTTACCAGATGAAGATCACCAAACCCAAGAACGGAACCCTCCGCTGGGCAGGGGTAGATTTTAATGTGTCACGGGACTCCGTGCACATCCACCAGACCGAGTACCTCCTGTCTTTCCCCCTCTCTGAGGGTATGGGGGATTCTGCAAATTCTTCTGCTTCCGTTCCCTCTTCCGTCCCCACTTCCCCTTCTGATTTGTTCCCCCTCCCCCCATCATCTCGCGAGCTTCCCTCCAAACCGCCCCGTCTCTTGACAGCCCAGGAAGGAAAAGCCTTTTGTGAAAGGTTGGGATGTCTTTCGTGGATTACACAAGACACTCGCCCCGACTTGTCATAAGGGTGCAATCAACTAAGCCGTCATTCCTCCGCTTCTACTCACGCCGACGCTGATTATCTCCTTTCTCTTCTCTGTTATGCCCAACACACCGCCACCTCCCGTATCCTCCGTATCTCTCGCTCTGATGTCTTTTCCACATCATCCCCCCTCTCCACTAAGTCATGGAGCGATGCCGCATTGGGGTCTGCCAGAAATGCACATCTACAGTCTGGGTAGCTCTTCACTTTGAAGTCTGCCATCCTGCACTGGCGGGCATTTTTCTAAAAGCGAGTCGGCTGGTCTTCTACCCGAACTGAACTCTACGCTGCTCATGACCTCGTTGATTTCTTAGAGTGCCTCTTGCCTGTCTTGAGGTACGTCTGGAAAGCGGGAGTCACAGCTGAAGTGGGGGTAGACTCCAATGACTTGCTGAAGCTGGTTTCCAGTGAGATGCCCCATCCGACCAAGCGTGCCATCCAATCCGTCATAGAGTCACTTCAGCTCTACATCATCGAAAAATCACCCTGCACACTCGTCCTGCACACCCTTTCCCTCTGTGATGCACTGGATGAAGCTTCTATCCGCCTTTCGTTCGTCCCTTCCCATTCCAATGTGGCTGACCCCTTGACAAAGCCAATGTCCATTAAGCTTTTACTCCCTTTTTTCACTTCTCACTCCTCTCCTTCTGTCATGTCAACCCCATCTCCGATTGTCCTGTAAAAAAAAAAAAAAAAGAAAGGAATGCATGTAATCAGCTGCTATACGTTATCAAAGCGTGACTAGAAAGAAAATGAGAATTAAATAAATTGACTTAATCGAAAATAGTGCTAAGCAAAAGAGAATGGTGTGTATCGCTTACGTTCATAACCTAGTGGTTAA
>JAHBMJ010000514.1:32531-45827 GCA_018398765.1 Chromera velia | reverse complement strand
CCCCCCCCACCCACCCACCCCGAGAGAGAACATGTCGGCCTTCGCGTTGTATTCCTTCCCTTCCTGAACTTCCGGGGCGATGTAGAAGACTGTCCCCACACCTGCAAGATTGCAGACATTAGCAGATAGAAGCAAGAAAGGACCGCACACAATTTTTATTCCTTTTTGCCCCATCGTCTTGTCTGTGCGTATATTTGCGAACGAGAGCGTCGCAGGGAGGTCTGTCTCTGCCAATAAATCCAGCAGAAGAGGAGACGAAATGAGGGAGCAAAGAAGGAAGGTTGACGACAGAGTGGAAAGGAAGCAAAGGGATGAAAAGAAACAATTAAGTGGATGTTGACCGATTGAACCAGCAGAGTATGCCTGCAACCATGGGTGGATTCTTCCATCCGAAGCCCTGCAGACAGACCTACCTGCCGAGAGGTTTGCAGAAGCTCCGACCCCCCCGCCACCTCCGAGTGCATTTTTCTGGTTTTGCCCCTTTTCCTTGTCCTTCTCTCCTCTGAGCTTGCCTCCTCTCCCCCGTTTCCCTCCCGCCCCCTCTTCTCCTTGCTCTCCCTGCTTCAGGTATTGCCTCGTTTCTACATCAGCCTCCCCTTTCTTTCCGTTTCCTTCTGCTTCCAGCTCTCCTTCGGGACGCGTTGACGGTCTCCTCGTTTGTCTGCACACAGAAACTTTCCGCAAGCAGACACTAATGATGAAAGCCTGAATATTTCCACTCTCCCACTGCACATTTTTTTCCACACGTACACTGACCTAATCGGCTAAACCCACTCCGTGTCTATCTTTCGCTGGTGAATGACCCCCCTAAAATTCGGTTTCTTTGTGCGATTTTCCAGGGCACGCTTGATGAATCCGGAGAGAAACCCCCTTTCCCGTCTCGCGAAAAAAGGAAGGGGGAAAAGGCGAAGCAGAGCGGGAAAGAAGAGGACATCCAAACAGAAGACGGACGCACGCACAGATTTAATAGACTTTTGCACGCACCCATCCCCCGACTCTCTGCCTGCCTGCCTGACCGGAGCAGGGTGGCGAGGCCGAAGTCCCCGCACTTGACGTCGTATGCCGAGGGGGAGAATTGGGACTTCTCCAGGAAGATGTTCGAGGGCTTCAGATCCCTGTGGATCGTCTTCTTCTGCACACACATTCATTCATTCGTGTTATACATACAAATGGAAGCTGGAGTACCTGCAGCCCGCATGGCTATCCCTTAAGATTTGATCACTCAGGAAGTCACACAGACCGCAATGCAATCCGCTTTTGCAAACGAAATCTTTGCGATCCTTTTGGATGTTGATAGGGACAGACAAAGTCGGATTTCAGCACAACACGAAGAACAGACCACCGGAGACGCAGACAGACAGACAGACAGACAGACAGACAGAGAGACAGTCAGACAGACAGACACACAGACAGACAGAGAGACAGACAGACAGACAGACAGACAGAGAGACAGACAGAGAGACAGACAGAAAGACAGAAAGACAGACAGACAGACAGAAAGAAAGAAAGAAAGAAAGAAAGAAAGGCCCACAGAAGACAAACATACCATGTGGATGTGCAGGAGGGCCTCCAAGATTTGTCTGAAGCACCTCCACTTGGCGTCGTTCTCGGAGAGGATCTCGCGAGTCTCGTCGTCAATCGCCTCACGGAGGGTGTGACCTGAGTGTGCATGGGTGCGATCATGTCGATGGACGGATTTATCCTTCCCTTCCACTCAACAATTCATGTTTCCATCCATTCATCCCTCCATTCATTCATTATTTCGTACGCGTTGGAATCCACTCATTTTTTTTTCGAGCGTGGATGGGTTTATTGATGGACCAAGTCATTGACTGATTGTTTGACCGGGCAATTCACAGAGGGAGTCATGGAGCCAACTACTGCAGCGGTCAGCACAGCGGAAGGTCGTGTGTGGCTTTGTTCCAATGCAGTCAGAGTCCCCGAACAATTGAGTGAGGAAGAAGGATGTCCCCTTATCAAACAGCTAAAGAGAGAGAGTCGAATCAAAAAGCTGAAGAGAGCGCGAAAAGGCCTGCCCGAACGCCCAGAGAAAGAGGGCGTTGAAAGTTACAAAAGGCACGTAAACAAGTTTTGTGAACCAATTATTGATGCGTGCCGACCTTCGCAGAATTCCATTTGGATGAAGAGGAATTGTCTCGGAGGCGGGGGGTCCCCTCGGCTCTCCCTGTCCAGTGCTCCACTCGCAGGGCCGAGACCGTTCAGGTTTGTGCCTCGAGGGAACGCGGGGGGCCTGTCTCTCTCTCTGTCTCCCCTTGCCGCCTTCGTTCTCGTGGGGACACCACCCGGAGGCTGTTGTATGGAGTCCCTCTCTCTTCCCTTCTGCTGCCTTCCTGCCTCCCTCTCTTTGTCCCTGTCCTTCTGCATCAACAGAAAGAAAAAAGAGAAGCAGGAACATATGCTTAACAAATTACACACACATACACACACACACACCTAGACACATCTAGACAAAACCAGCTGCGCGGGAAAGAGCGAGGTGGAGGGGTACACGGCAGGAGGAAAGGGTCAGGCAGGGACAACGAGAAGGCAGAAAGGAAGGAAGGAGGGAAGGAAGGAAGGAAGGAGGGAGGGAGGGAACGAAGGAAGGAAGGAGGGAAGGAAGGAAGGTAGGAAGGAAGGAGGGAGGGAGGGAGGGAGGGAGGGAAGGAAGGAAGCAAGGAAGGAAGGAAGGAAGGAAGGAAGAGACAGAGAGAGTCCCTCGAACCCCCCCCCTTCCCCTCTCTGAATTCTCTCTCACCTTCTGTGCTGCCTCTTCCTCTTCCTCCTCCTCGTCCCTCTGGAACTCCACTAGGTCGTCTGCCTCGCTTGAAGACGCTAGGGAGGGAGGGGGGGAGTCGCTCTCTCGGGAGGAAAACGACAGAGACCTCTCCATACCCACCCCGGAGAGGTCCCTGCTGTCCTTGTGCTGTCTGCTCAGACTTCTTCTCTTCCTGCCGTGCCTCCCTCCAGGGCTCCTGAAATGAAATCAGATGAGGTGCAACGAGCAAAAAACACCCAGCGGACATGAAACAAACAGGGCGTCCGTTGATGCAGCAACACACTCACAGATACACAGAGAAGAGAGAGAGAGAAAGAGATGGCGCCAAAGACAAAGTGAAAGGAACAAACAAAGAAATTAAGGGGACTGTCAAACTTGAGGGAAGATCCTACCCCCCCTCCACCCAAGCGAAGCAGCTCACTGACCACTCATCCCCCGTCGCATTTTCAAAAAATTCTCTCCAGTCTTCCTCATCATGCTCCTCGTCGTCCGAGAAGAACAGACAAAGAGAACCCTCGGCGTCACCGTCACTCAAATGGACAGACCTGAAGACAATATCAATCAACAAACCAAAAGGAAAACAAATCACACAAAACTCACAAAAAACCAACCGGCGCACACGCAACCAAAAGGATGGGAAAGAAAGGAGGCGAAGCAAGAAAGGAGAGGTGAAGACAGACAGAGAGACACACAGACAGACAGACAGACAGACAGACCAGGGTATCCATCGTCAAGTCCAGAAATTGAAAAACTCGAAGACGACTCCGAGCAACAACCATGCATCCATCAATGTCATGAATGAATTATTCGAGGAGGCGGCACGCAAACAGAAACCCCCCCCCCACCTTCTTCTGCTGGTACCTCCTCCTGCCCCGTCTCTATCAAAAGAAAAGCTCCGGCTGAGTGAACTGCTCCGTCTTTCCTCCTCATCCCCTTCGTCAGAGTTTTCGTTCCCCTTCTTCTTCCCCTCTCCTCCCTTTCCCTTGCGCCTCTGCCTCCCCCTCTCCCGACCCCCCTCTGGTGGATCGGAAGCATCCGCCCGGAGCCCCCGGAAGGGGAGTGGGTCGTCTGACTGCGCCCTCAACCGCGCAGCCACACCTCCTCGCTTGCCGCCTCTGTCTCGACTGCATATGCACACAGATGAGATGCATTCACATCCGTTTCAACACATGCCAGGAGGTAAAAATCTGGATGGGCCAATGAGAACGTCAAAAGTGCGCAAATTACATCCTTGTCGGTAAGTCCTTCTCTCAAGGAACCCCTGCCCCTTTCTTTCATCCCATCTGCGAACAAAGTCTGCTTTTCGTCCTTCTTCTTCTACCCCAGCGGTCTGGTCGTGCAACAGCGTCGCTCTTCTGTTTGTCTATCTGTCCATCTATTTATCTGAAAGAAATGACAGCAGTATGCGAGAAATCTTCGTTTGCAGTAAGTCTTTTTCTTCTTCTTATCACGTACCTGCCCGACAGATCCGCCCCTTCTGCCCTCATGCCCCCCCCCTTCCTCTTTCCCCCCTTCAGATTTCTTCCTCTCGACATCCCCAGACTGTCCGTCTCCAGGTGCACAGGCAGACCCGACCCTCCCATCAGCAGAGAGCCACCGACACCCCCGACCATCAGAGCAGGGGCGAAACTTTCCGAAGACAGCCAGTCACCTGCACGCAGGCACACACCAACGGATACACATTCCAATTTGCTTGTGAGCAGATACGCAGTCACAACAAGTCATAACCACTAGCTTGTCAGCTTCTGCTCGTGCGCACGCACGCACAGACCTTGAAAGAGGTAAGAAAAGCAGACTGGTCGATCTGATACAGACAACAATGCATCCATGCCAAAATGCCTCTATCTGCCAACAAAACAACGAACCAACGAACCTGCATAGGAAGTGCCCTCCATTTCCATGGACTGAGGGAGCGTGTGGGCAGGCAGCGCTGCACCCCCTGTTCTCCCCACGGCTGCTTCTGAGCCCCTCGCCCCCCTGCTGCCTACTCCCGGTCTACCCCCGCCCCCTGCATGGAGAGAGGAGACTGCGCCCCTCACGTTCAGGCTCGGGCCCCCCTTTCCCTTCTGCCCGAGGGGAACTCCGGTGGCGGCACCCGCCACCTGCGTCCTGAACCGCCCGCCCGGCGCCCCGCCTCCGCTCTGGGGCCGCACAGACCCGAACAGCCCGAGGACGTCACTCTCTATCCAGGCCTGGTAGTATCTGCAGAGGCAGAGGGGGTGCAGATAAAGGGGGGTTGGGGGGAAAGGAAGAAAGCGGCGGAAGAAAGAATGAAGGCAAAAGTTCAATCGATGTCGGGCGAGTTACTAACTTTTTCTGTTCGTGAGAGAAATCAGACCCTCTCTTTTACAACTATTTGAATCGATTGATGCCGTGAGCCTACAAGAGGTCAATCGAGTAAATTGTTTTTGGATTCATGAAACAGCTGCCTGATCTCCTGATACACTGAGCTGGGCCTCCCCATCTTTTTCTTGGGCTCGACCTCTCTAAAGTCAGACGCTCGCGTCCAACTCAGCACGCCTTTTTCGATGTTCTGCCGGCCTGGTTGCTTGACACAGCCACTTGCTCACTCACTCACTCATTAATTGACTCACTGACTAACTGACTGACTGACCGAACGATGTGCGGATGCTGCAGTCTGGGAAGCATCGCTGCCTCCTGCAGAATCCTTTTGTTGGTTTCGGCGTCATCCACCAACTCGACCCTCTTGATCGCGTAGAACCGCTTGTCTACCTTGTGCTTCACCTTCACCACAACCCTGCAGGCAGGCAGGAAGTGAGTGAGTGAGGTTCATTCAATGTGATAGATACCTTATTGTGCGTTCTGCTCTTTTTTTGCTAACAAGAACAAAGGCAGGCAGCCTGTCTCTCTCCTGCTGAAGAGAAATGGAAGGAAGAGGGGGGGGCTGGAGAAGATCGAGAAGACAGGAGAGGAGACGAAAGAAGAAAGGCAGCAAGCAAAAAAGCGTCCGACAAGCTTCCAGACAAACACAGAAAGGCTAACAAACAGGCAGACGGGCCTGCAGTACAACAACAAATACATAAAAAAAAGAAACACAAGCTAGACAGACAAGCAGACAGACAGATGGAGACACGGACAACACAGAGAAGCAGCCACTGAGTGACTGACCCAAAAGCGCCTCTTCCAAGTTCCTTGATGAATTTAAAGTCACTAAAGTATCTGAACGAACGCACAGCAAGGAAGGGAGGATTTGGTTGTAAAGAACCGATTCATCGCACTACAACAAAAATTTGTACGAAGGCCCTGGTCGGAAAGCAGAAAGAGACCAACCAGCCCTTCCTTAGTTCAACGCGAATGATCCCCGGCACAGACAAGGAGAGGGGACAAAGTTGCGAAGAGCGACATACGACGAGACAAAGCAGCTTCCTTCGGCTTTTTATGCAACAAAGGAAGCTTTGGCACTTGCATGAATTTATGCAAGGAAGCTTTGGCCCCAGAGACAGCTAGAACGCAGGCAGGATCTTGCTTTGACTCTGTGGCTCACGTTTCCGCCAAAAAGGCGCACAGCACCTACTCGGTCAGGCAGACACTCCCTCACTGACTGACCTGCTGCCATTGAGTGCTCTCTCCACGTCCTTCTCGTTCTCTGCCGTTTCCACGTCTGCAGACATGGGGGGACAAGCGGAGTGAAAATTAACTACAATTTGACTAATCTGGTCTGTCAAAAAGTCTTACAGGCACAGCTACAGGAAGCGAGAACTCAGCCATGGACGCGGCAGTCGACTATCTCACACTTGCAAGGAGTGGCAAACACGCAGATGGTCAGATCTTTTCCCCTGTGTTTGAAGCGCGAGCTAAACCCGCAGCGGCACACAAAGAAAGACACACACGGAGAAGAAACCCTGTGTTTGACAAAGGAAATCGAAACGCACAGACAAACGCACCTGCTTCCTCTTCCTCGTCTGTCCGTACTTTCTCTCCTCGTGTCCTTCCCCTTACTCCTCTTGCTCCCTGGAAATCGCTGTCTTCTCTTTCATACCGCCCCTTCCCTCTCCCTCTCCCCCCCTGTCCCCCCAACCCCAGGCCCCCCTCGCCCCCTCTTGGAATGGAACGGCTCCTCAGCTCCCGGCCCTGACGCCCTGGGCCCCTTCCGTCCTCTCGACCTAATGCCTCGCCGTCTCCAGAGTCCCCATTCAAACGACCAGAACGCTGTCCCCGCCGTGGGCGCTGCAGATAGGGAGGGGGAGGAAACGAAAAAAAGTGAGAGCATTTCTCTTGTCATTCTTTTGGACCCTGTGGAAATGAGAGTGACAAGACTGATAACAGAGAGACAGACAGACATGTTTCATTCGCTTGTACGGATTCACATGCGTGTGCATGTGTGTGTGTGTGAATGTGTCACTTCATGGTTTTTTTGTCGAAGGCAGACTCACACAAAAAGACAGTTGCACATACCAGTACAAGCAGGGATGGAGACAGAGAGACGTTGCAAAAAGAGAAAGAGGCATTTTAACAGACTGACGGACCAACCTTCTGCGCCGTCGGGTCTGATTGCACAAAGTCCTCATCTGTCACCTCTCCGAACCCCCTCTCCCTCTCTCTTTCTGCTTTCCTCTCTTTTCCGCCTCTCCCCCCCCGTCTGTGTGCTGCACCTGCAGACAGAGAAGAGCTGCCATCTGAGGCACTCCCCTTTCCCCTTTCTCTCTCTTTGTCCTTTCTCTTCTCCTTCTTGGATCGTGAAGATCGACCAGCAGACGCGGGAGGAGACGGAGAAGGCGGAGAGTCGGGGGACTTTTTCGACCTTGTGGGGGGGGGCGAGTGTGATCTTGTGCCTGTCCTGCGACTTCGCCGTCTCTGCTGTCTCCCTGAGAGAGACGAGGACGTGCAAGAACTGCCCTCCGAGGACGACATCAACGGAGGCGAGTGCTCATCAACCCCCCCATCCAACTCGAAATCAAAACTCCCCCCCGCGCCCTCTTCCATTGACTCCCCCTCTTCCTCTTCCTCGGGATGCGGACTCAATCCCCCCCGGGGGGGGCCTGCGATCGTCTCGCGCGTCCTTCCTCCTCCTCTGCCTGTCCGACCCGTGGAGGCACTCAGTTCTCTCCCCCCACCTGCTCGACGAGAAGAGGACTGGAAATCCTTCGACACCACTCGCGGGGAGTGGGGGGGGGAGTGCGGACGGGATGACGCGGGCGAGGCCGGCTGTCCCCGCAGTTTACTGCCGGCGGGACCGACCGTGGCCCCCGCTCCGATGCCGTGGCCCCCGCGAGTTCCTGCAGCTGCGTTCGTAGAGGGTCTGTACATGGAAGCCATCGCGCCTCTGCTGTCCTCTTCGTCGTCGTCGTCGCTCCCGCTCCACCCACCCGTCCTGTCTCTCTCCTCTCGGAGACGCTGCTCTCTCAAAACACGGGCGTATCTGCACAGACACACAGAACGAAAGGCACCATGTACAAAGAAGCGGGGGTGCAGAAAAGACAAAAGAAGCTCCGGTATCGGCTAGTCGGTCTTTTGGGACACAAAAGAATCCGTCATTTTTTTTTTCAGTTTTCCAATCAGACGTGCCTCTGAAAGAACAGAAGCCAAAACAGATGCACGCAGATTTTCTTCCCGCACAGCTCCTCTCAATTAAGATTGAAAGAGACAAAAATCCCCCACAATCATCCATCCATCCAGAGAGAACTCAAGCACCCTCCCTTTCTACTCTACCCCCCGCATCCACTCACGTACCCGTCCCGAACGCGTCGCGCCTCCGCCTCTTGTTGGGGCCTTCGCTTGGCGTCTCTGCACAGGGAGAGAGACAGGGAGAGAGAGAGAGAGAGAGCAAAGAAGAAAGGGGTCAGTGGAGATCAAACGATCCATCCATCCATCCATCCAACAGAAAATAGGGGGAGGAAGTCAGGGAGAGCTTGCAGTTGGAAGGGAAAGAAGGACAAACGAGTGGAGTGAAAGAGAGAGGCAGCCATTTGACACCGATGTGTATGAGCACCTCTTCTCTACACCCTCTTTCCCCTCTCGACCCACTCACTCTTCCTTCTTCTTTTGCCTCTCTGCCTCCTCGCGTTGCCACCGTTCCTCTGCCTCCCGGGCATGCCGGTCTTCCATCTGCATCCACAAAAGAAAGATGTATTGGGATTGAGAAACATAGACAGAATCATGTACGCAAATACAAGTGAGTCGTGGCCTACAGTTACGGGAGCATACTTTTAGACCTGCGTGCGGACGTTTGCTTCTGCAAACACTCATCCAGAGACACAGACACATGCACGCACGCGCGCGCGCACACACACACACGCACACACACACAGAGAGAGAGGGGAAGAGAGAGACAGAGAGGGAAAAGGACGCAAATCGATCCATCAATCAGAATGCACACATGCACAGACCTCCTCGTACAGAGCCCTGCCTTCAGGAATGTTCCAAGCGTCCAACAAGTCAGATAGGGCAGAACAGAGCTCATAAATCACTTCGTCTCCAATCCTGCAGAGAAAAGAGAGAGGGAAGGATTGTGAAGGGGGAAAGGGCAGCACACAGGAGCCTAACTAATCAGGTCATGAGATCGTTATTCTCGAACGATGACACACACAGACAGGATTTTCCGTCGTGAGAAAGGTCTTCCCGTCTCCTCTGCAGACCTTATCATCACACTCCCCTTTTCCACCCTGCATGCCTCTCTGTCCTTCAAATCCAAAATGGGCCCCGCCTTCCCCTTCCCTCCCTCCCTCTACCTTCCCTCTCCCCTCTCTCTCTATCTCTCTTCCTCCCTCCCTCTCTCCCGACAGACAGACAGACAGACAGACCTCTCTGCCAGGAGGGCCTCGATCGTGTCGTTGACCTTCTGGGGGGCGGAGTCGGGGGCCTCCTCTATTCTCTCTAGCTTTACGAACGGGCGGGTGCGGGGATACCTGCAAACACGCACATATCCGGTCGGAGAAAGAATGAAGAGAGCATGCAAGAACAGAAGAGAAACGACGAGAGAGGTGGAGAAGAAAAAAGGCAAAGGAACTACTTATTGCGCGGACAGTGGACACAAGAAAGATAAAGGGACCGGAACCACAAGGCAGGCAGAGAAAGAAGCGAACGGAGACGGAGACAGAGAGTCAAGCATACTTACGTGAGGCCGAAGCGAATGCGCAGTTCCAGAAAGCACCGAGCTGTTCCAACCTGAAAAAAGGGGTTTATGAAGGACCAACAGAAAACACAGATACATGAAGGTCTCAGCGTTGAAAGAGGGAACAAGAGGCGTCCGACAAGGAGCTCGACAATGGGCGGCACCGAAAAACAAAAAGAAGACCTTTTCTGCTTTTCTGAGGAAGACAGACGGACAGGCAGTCCACAACCAAATTATTTGTGCCGTACCCCCGAACGAACCGCCTTTTTCGTTTACATCTCTCCCCTGCCTCTAGTATCTCGAAGACCCCTGCCCCCCCAGACTCACTTCAGCGTTTGTTGGAGGCTTCACAGTCAGCAGCAGCTCGACCTGGTGATCTACAGACTGCACGCACACGCGTATGCAAGGAATGAAAGGAAGATAAAGAACATGCCCTCGTCAATGTGAAGACACTCAGCGAGGCAAGGCAAATGCGCACCGTTGAACGTAATTTTTTTGCATTGCGTATGCTCTCGTTTCTTCTTTCAGGGTTCCTTCCTGGCCATCTTCGTCCATAAAATCAGACATTGATTGATACAACACAGAGAGAGCGGAGAGACACCGAAAGCGAATTCCTCAACTCCGGACCAACCGACCTTCCAGTTTTTGATCTTGAGGTCCTCCACCGGAGTCTCCAGGTCGCTCAGTCTGCTTGGGAGTTTTGGTAGAACAAAGACAGGAAAGGGATGAGGAAGAGAAAAGAAAGAGAGCGGAAAAATGAACAAAAGGTTGTGACCAAGAAGAGGCCACCCGGCTCTGGACGAGAGGGAAGAAAGGCATTCAGCCAGCCTGTCTGGCGTCTGTCCTGCCTCTTTGTCTTGGTACATGAATGTGTGTGTGTCTGTGCGTGCATTGGGTGGTCCAAGGGTGCGGCAAATACTGAGGAGTCTTCACGGCCGGCCAAGCATGACAGAGACTAAAAACAGTATTCCTGCCCGCACATCCACCCATCCATCGATCAATCGGTTTACCTCCCTAACCGCATGATCGATAGACAGACTATATGTTTCTTCTTCTTCTCCCTCTTTTTCTTCATGAACACAACAGACAAAAAGAAAGAAAGAACAAAGACAAAAGAACAGCACCAACAGACAGACAGACAGACAGACAGACTGACACTCCACATTTGATGATCTTGAGGTCATCCGAGTAAATCGATTGCGCGGCCTCGATTTCTAGCCTTTGCCTCTCAACCAAACGTTCGAACTCTGCATTCATTCATCAACCAAACCATCAGGCAGGGAGACAAGGACACGTCGTCACGAAGAACAAATAATTGTTAGAATTAAATTAAATTTTGTGAAAACAGGGAGACGCCAATTCGAGCTGAGGCTTTTTGAAGCTCAACCTGCCGTGAGAGAAGAGGAGACAGTCTGAGAAAAAGGAAGACAAGACAGAGCGAAAGATGAGAAAGAAGAGACAGAGAGAGAGAAACAAAACCCACAGCGACAAATGAAGAAGTAAAAAGCGAAAAGGAAAGGAAGCTTCTCAGGAGCTCCAGCAATTTGCTGCATTCAATTCAGCCAATTTATGCCTGTCCGCCTCTGCAAGCATGCATGCATTTTCTTCAAATGCATTCTGTATGAAAATAAATGCATCCTCTCACGTACCTTCATCGTCCGCCTCTGCAAGCACGGCAGCTTCTGCAGGGGAGATTGAGGGCAGCACATCCCAACAACTTCCGCCCCCTCCTCCTGCTGAGGGAGCCTGTTGCTGTTTTCCCTTATCCCCTTTACTTTGCGGTGCACTGGCATGTCCATGTGCTGAAGCTCCGGGAGCACCCCTTCCCCCCCCGTCGACAGGGGGAACTCCAGAGAGTATGCTCCCGACACTTCCTACACGCGGTCGCTCTCCCACCCCTCCCCAGGCAGAACCCCCCCCTCCCGCCCCCCTGCCTCCCCCAGAAGGACCAGAACGCCCTCCCATACCTTGGACGACCCCTGCGCTACCGGCCCTCTCCCCCCTCTCCCTGTGGCCTCTGTCCCTCTCACCCACTTGGGCTTGCTGGGTCTGTCCGTCTGTGGTAGCTGCTGAGGGGGGCTGTGCAGAGGAGGAAGAGGAGGCAGCTGCACCGGCCGAGTGCCTCTCTCTGTTGGTTTTGTTTCCCCCCCTTTTTTTCTTCTCCACAACATGCCATTCTTTTTCCTTCTCTGCCGAGTCTCCTTCAACACTGTCCACTTGGAAAGACTCCATCTCAATTCGGTGTCTTTCTTTTTCTTCGATCTCTCCTACTTTTTTTAAATTTCGCCCTCACAATTGGGGTCTTCGTCTCTTCGGCTTCTTTCACCCCTCTCTCTTTCCCTCGCGTCACTCTGATACTCAAGTGACGCAAAAATATCTTTCCGTTTTTTCTTGATGACTGGCCAGACCAGTAATGGTTGTTTCTCTTCTCTACCTGTCTTGCTGCTCAGTGGAGTGACTTGACTTGACTGACTCCTCTTCGTCGGGCGTCCAATTTGGTCCGATTGATCAAACAGGGTTGGTCTGTTTGCTGGCGTCGGCTGTCCGACGAAACGAATTCAAAAAGAGCAGATGTTTAGAAGCTAAAGGAAACGAAGAAATAAAGACGGAACCCCTTGGCAGAACCGAAAAGGAAAACGCGGACGAAGGAGAGAGATGGAAAGCGGAGAGAGGGACAGGAGAGAAGGAAAGGCAGAAAGAAAAGAAGGAATGAAGACGTCTATTGTCTCTGTGTCCCTTTTTTTTACTCTCCACCGCCTCTCCCTTTATCTCTCCCACTCTTTCTTCTTGTCTGCTTCGTCCCACTTTCCTTTATCCGCACTCAGCAGAGAGCCCAAGGATCAGACCTTGAAGGTGCAAAATAAAATTCGGCTCCCGGGAAGAAGGAGCGGATTAAGAGGAGTGAGGAAAAAGAGAGGCAGCTAGGACAAAAATCTGACCGAATATCGCTTCTCTTCCTTTGTATTCTCTCTCTCCCTCACTCAAAGATTTCCTTTCCTCCTTGAGAGATCGCAATACATCACACGGAAGGAAAGTTCCATCCGCGCCTTGTCCTCTCCTCAAGACAAACTCCAATTTTCCTGGCAAGGGAAAGAAGGCGCAAGGAGGCGAAGGCAGGAGGGTAGGCGGTTTGGAAGGATCGACGGACGGACAAATCTCTGCGGACAGACAATCGAGCTGATGGAAGGATTGAGGGATGCCCGCAGCCTCTTTGCGTCTGTTTTGCTTCGGCAGAATCAAATAGCGTGAGGATGTCCCTCAGACAGTCGAGGCAAAAACTGGAAAGAAACAACAAAACAGCGTGCGTATACAGGTGTGTCGAGTGGTCTGGTGGCGTCAGTCTGCCTGTCAGCACCTTTGTATGATGTCTGATAGGGGGTGCCTTGCCGTGCTTTCCCTCTTTCCTTCTTCTCTCAGCTTGGTGCTCTTCTCCTCTGTTACTTAT
>JAHBMJ010000514.1:22531-27531 GCA_018398765.1 Chromera velia | reverse complement strand
CCTCCCCTTCGTTCCGCCACTATCTTTTTTCTATCGCTGTAGGCTTTGTGTACAAAGAAAAGCCGCAAGTAATGCAGGGCATCTAGAACAAATCAGTTGAAGAGTTTAGAAGTCATGTCAACAAGTCAGAATACGGTAACCATACATTCAATTAAGTCACAAGAATATGGAGCCTACGTAACAACCCTTGCACACGCATCCACTCACGAATTAGGAGAGGAGAAGCAGTGCGTACCACAGGGTTGCCAAAGTATAGTACAGTGTTTTTTGAAATTCTAGCTAAAGCACAGTACAATTATAGTACAATGGCCCCCCAAAGCCATCCTAAGAAAATCTATAAAGTTTAGGATAATAATTTACACAAAAGAACATTTATAAAATTCTTTATATAGCTTCATGTAGAGACGGCCAGAGAGTGTATGCAGCGGTTATGGAGGGCCTTTTGGTTCTTCAATCAATCAATCAATCAATGAGTTAATCAATCGATTAGTCAGTCCTCAATTAGTTAGTCAGCCAGTTTAAACCACAGCAGCCCGGAAGGTGGGGCAGACACTCCAATGGTATCGCCTCCAGTCCTTCTTCTGACAGCCACGAGAGCAATATCGGATGTAATGACACCCGAAACATTTCTGGATGCCCGCCGACACCCTGCCACATACGGCACACATCTTGTCATCTCCTAAAGCCAACAGACATACACCCGAAGCCATCTCTACAACAACGGGGATGGGACACTCAAAGGGCCTCTTCATCGCCTCCAGGAATGTCTTCACGTTGAACCCCTCCGGTGTACGAGCAGAGAGGGAGGGCACCAACATAGACCAATAACGTCCTGAGCCCGGCACCTAGCCCGGCACCCTCTAGGAGTTTCTGTTGACCACCACTCCCAACTCACAGAGCCGGTCGAACTCCGACCGCTTCATCCATCCTCCCTCGGAGGTCCGGATCCACGACCGAGGCTCCCCACTCATGAAGACCTCCATGGCCTCCTCCCCGCGCTCATGGTGGTATACCCACCAATCCTGCCTAACCACCCTCCCAATTGGAGGGGGGAACGCAATACGAGTGCCAATAAGAGGCGAACCTCTGGAAGCACAAACACAGATGACAGACGTGAAACGAGTTTGAACGTCTCCGCCCTTTCTTGGTGGAGGCACTCTGCAGTCGAGAAGGCCGCACCCCTCCATGCTAAACATAATATCGCCTTCCCTATGTTTGAGCAGGCAAATGCAGTGGAATGCGGCAAGCGGGCATGGTTAGCCTATGAGTTTATGTACAACAAGAGATAAAATCGACTAACCCAAGACTACCAAGACGCTCTTGTGAGTGTTTTCACCAATATGAAGCTAGTACGCACTCACGGGAAGGAGGGGGGGGTGAGGAGGGGGGGGGTGTAGAGAAGGGAGGGGGGGGGTTTGCCGATGTATAAGAACAGGGCGGTAGTCGAGGAAGTCTCTGCTGGGTCCTCTGCAGTCGACATTGAGAAGCGACTAGCTTCGTTTGGTCTAGAGGTGGTTGAGCCTCTTGAGTAGAGGGAGGGGGTAGGGGTGTTAGAGGGGGAGGCCTGGGGGTTTGTTTGTTTTGCTTTGGTGTCCTGTGTGCTGCATTTTGACTCCACATAGGTTCTACTACCGTTCTAGCATGACAAACTTAGGGGGACAAACAGTAAAAAACATTATGTATGTCACATTACACATTGCTAAATATTTAATTAAGTATTACAAGTAGTTAAAATTAGTTTCAGATGTTAAAATGGGCCTAGTAATGCCCTAAAATGCTATAAAAAAATATTTTTTTATTTAATAGAGTGTAATACGGGTTTTTTCTGAAACACCAGGAACAGTATGAAACGCTATAATACGGCGTAGTACAATGTTTTTTAGCAACTCTGGCGTACCACGTCACGTAAAAATAATCTATGCAAGAAAGAAAAAGACCATTGATACACTAGCAGCTCGGTAAACAAACACATTAGTGAATGCACCACAACCGATGCTAGGGCATTCGTCGAGAGTAACGCATGAGTAACATGCCCTAAAATTAAACCGCACCGCCCACCCCCACTTGTGATGCAAGAGGAGCCGTGAGCAAACCTAATCTTCTCAAGGAACAAGGATGACTTGTGAGAAATCGTGTTAGAAAATCGTGTCATCCCTTATACCTGAGAGACATTGAGCCATCGGTCCACGATTTGGGTTAGCAGACTCAAAAAGTACGATCTCAGGTGCACCCGGCAGGCAAAACAATGACAAACCAAGCACTGTGCACCCGTCTTATCTCTCCAGCACACAGCTGGAATGATAGAAGTCCTGCCTCTACAAGGATGCCATGAAAGGGTCATCATTCAAGAAAGAAGAGGACCGAGACCGGGCTAAAACCAACCTATCATCCATGTACCAAGCCATGAACTACTTGTCACTCTTCCATCCAGAAATGCCAGCATTCACAGCCTTTTCTCTCTCTTTCCATGCAGCATAAAAACAAGTCCCTCCAGGAGGACAGGAGCTCCCTTGAGGGAAGCCTTTCCACTGCCTAACCTGCTCCCCCAACACAATAATCATATTAGAGGCAAAGTCTACCGACATAATCTGGGGCAGCAAGTTAAGCGGACATACAAGAGATTCTCTAAAGAAGGGTTGTTCGAATGTGATAACAAGAAAGTAACTGGACGTCTCCATTTCGAGTATGATAACCATGACTAGAACCATGACTCCCTCCCCGCCAACGCCTGCTAGACATGCAACCCGCAAACAAACGCATGCATGTATGACATATGTGTATAAATTTAGTTTTTCCCATGCAGGTTGCTTTCCAGTTTTTGACGGGTTCACGCTTTTCTGGACTATTTGAGCAGAATCTTTCCGGGGCCTTTTTTTGGTGAAAGATAACGTGCATGAGCCGGTATGGGCTGGCGTGGGCTAGGGTATTTTTGTTTTATAAGTGTTCCGCTTCGCTTTCCGGGGCCATGACGTAAATTCAACCTTTCAGGGCCGGGTTTTTGGTGAAAGAAATCTAGTGTGCATGCATATGGGCTAATATGGGCTAGGGTATTTTTGTTTTGTAAGTGCCCCCCGCTTCGTTTTCCGGGGCCAAACCCGGCTCTGAAAGGCTGAATTTGCGCTATGCGTGCGTCAGATAGGTTTCAGATCCGGGCTATTTTCCCGCGGGGGGGGGGGTTCCGCGGAGAAAAGCTGCGCGCGCATGCTTTTTTCCCNGGCGCTACCATGCACCAATGCAGCAGGCCGGCGTGCGTCAATCGAGCAGTTCTCATTTTTCTTGCTTTCCGGGGCCGTTCGCAAGCTTGCTTGCGTCAGATGCGTGACGGTTGCACTGAGGCTGGAATGTTGTGTGTGTGGTTTTGTGAAAGTTCGATCTGCCTGGTACTGCCATGGAGTCAATCATGGGACCGCAGAAGAGCGATGACAAGCCAAGATTGAAATCGGTCAATCAAGGTGAGGCTTCGTCAACAGACAGCTGGCTGATCTCATTTCGAAGTTCCTGAGCACTTCTCTGCCGTCGTTCAGAAAACACCTCAGTCTGACTGCGAGACGGAAGAAAATGGATTGGAAAACTACACTGCCAGAGGGCCTTGCAAGAAAGCTGGTGGACGCGGGATGGCCAAAAGACGATCAGCGTATCCGAAATATGATCATCGGCATTGCCTCTAGCTTTGCCTCTGTCAAGGAAATGCTTGATCACCTCCTAGAGGATGTCCCTCTCCTCACCAAGCGCGACGTCTTTGAACTTCGCGGCTGGGCCGAGACCTTGTCACCTTCGAAGCCAGCCAACCCTTCCAAGTCCGGGATGTCGGGAGAGACAGGAGTATCCCGTGACAGCTCAGACGCTGGAAACACAGGGCAGTCCGTTGAGGCACGACCGGCAATCCAGCCAAAAACAGATGCTCCTTCCCCTGCTCCTGCTACGCAGACTTTCACAGAAAAGTCTGCCCCCACTGTGGCCTGCAATACCGAGCACTGCCTCTGGGGGGTGCTGCGTGCTCTGGAGACGGAGTCAGCATGCTCCGGTCTCGCATCTCCCACCAGAACTGTTGCAAGCAAGGGAGGGGGGTGGCAGAGCCAGGGGAAGGGGGGTCGTGGTCGTACGGCCGGTCGGAAGGGGAGCGAGGGGTCGGGGAGCGAGACGGACGCCCGCCGTCTCTCCGAAACCCTCCCCCAAGTTCGTCTCCTCGATGTTCCACCTCCCAAGAGCAGAAGTATCGATCCGAAGCTGAAGGTGCGCGATCGTCATGTTGACTGGTCGTGTAGCATGGACGTTGTTGAACAGATGGAGCGGGAGAGGGAGGGTACTCACTGCGTGAGCTTGTCTCTGTTGGCCGAAAATTTTGGCCCCCACAAAAACGTGACAAGTTTCAGAGGCGCGATCAAGCGCGTTTTCCGGGGTCTTGTTTCCGTGGCCACAGGTACGTTGTTGCAGGGAGGTGTGGCAGATTTGTTCTCTGTTCCCTTGAGCCCCCGCCCCGCGGGGTGGAACTGCATGTCGATCAAAGTGAACGTGCATTCATGGGAAAGTAGTCACAGCAGCAGGTCAAAGCCAGAGAACAGACAATACAAATTTGCTCCTGAAGACATTGGGGTGGAAGGGGAGCAAAAGATTCTCACACAAGTGCAGGGTCTGCGTGATTTGTTTGGAGGGCACAGCGTGTATGTGTCGAGTGAGGACTGGTCCGTCCTAAGTGCAGAGGTGAGGAAGGTGCGGCCGCTCGAGAACGACGACATTTGGCAAGAGAGACTATCGTCAGGTCTGCCCCCTATGTACCTGCGCATCGCGAGGGGGGTGTTTTTTGACAAGGGGCATCGCGAGTCTCTCTCTGACTTTGATGTCTCGAAATTCGTTCCGACCTCAGCAGCACCGGGGGGTACCTTTGCCGAGCGTGTGAGGGAATATTTTCGTGTGAACTACCATGAGGCTGGGCCGGGGGGGCGACCTTTGCTCCTGACTACCCGCAAGTCATAGAGCAAAAGGGCTAGTGACATGGGGGG
>JAHBMJ010000514.1:0-12500 GCA_018398765.1 Chromera velia | reverse complement strand
AAAGAAAGAAAGAAAAGAAAGAAAGAAAGAAAGAAAGAACGAAAAGAAAGAAAAGAAAGAAAGCAAGAAAGAAAGAAAAGAAAGAAAGAAAGAAAGAAAGAAAGAAAGACAGAAAGACAGAAAGACAGAAAGGAAGAAAGAAAGAAAGAAAGAAAGAAAGAACAAAAGAACGAAAGAAGGAAAGAAAGAAAGAAAGAAAGAAAGAAAGAAAAGAAAGAAAGAAAGAAAAGAAAGAAAGAACGAAAGAACGAAAGAAAGAAAGAAAGACAAGAAAGAAAGAAAGAAAGAAAGAAAGAAAGACAGAAAGACAGAAAGACAGAAAGAAAGAAAGAAAGAAAGAAAGAAAGACAGAAAGACAGAAAGACAGAAAGAAAGAAAGAAAGAACGAAAGAACGAAAGAAGGAAAGAAAGACAGAAAGAAAGAAAAGAAAGAAAGAAAGAAAGAAAGACAGACAGAAAGAAAGACAGAAAGACAGAAAGAAAGAAAGAAAGAACGAAAGAAAGAAGGAAAGAAAAGAAAGAAAGAAAGAAAAGAAAGACAGAAAGACAGAAAGAAAGAAAGAAAGAAAGACAGACAGACAGAAAGAAAGAACGAAAGAAAGAAAGAAAAGAAAGAAAGAAAGAAAAGAAAGAAAGAAAGAAAGAAAGAACGAAAGAACGAAAAAACGAAAGAACGAAAGAAAGAAAGAAAGAAAGAAAGAAAGAGAAGGAAAAGAAATGCATCTTTGGACTGGTCCACTCATTTTGGTGTCAGAAGTCACAGGCAGGTCTCTGTTGGTTGGAAGGTGAGTCGCCAATCGACTTCTTCATGGTCGAAAAGACGGCCCATTCAATCACGCTACGGATGTCGTTATTTGTTCGCTTCACGTCCTGCGGCATTTTTCCCTTTTGTTTAAATGTGTGTCATTGATAAACATTTTCCCTTTCCGTCTTTCTTTTTCTGTTTCACTGGCTTCCGTGTGCACAGAAACTTCATCCATCCTCCGTGATGAATGCGTGCAGTCCCCCCCCCTCCCTCCGAGGATGTTCGTGTTTTCGTTCGAACCTGGGAGATTACGATCATCCTCCCGCCCCCGAGACAGGCGAGACGGGAGTACGTCGTCGTTCCGCTGCTGCCGCCCCCTCCTCCCCAGCCCTTGCGATGGATGCAACGGACAGCGACCTCAACCTCCGCAGGGCACGGGTGCTTCAAGAGGTACTGAAGGTCAGGGAGATTCCTGGCTCTCTGTTATTTGCAGCCTTACCAGCATCCATCCATCCACCAGTTTTTCTTCCTTTACACTGCATTTCGAATGCATCGCGTATGGGCAAAAAAAGAAGTTGTCTCCCTGCCTTTCTCTCTCATCCATCGCCTGCAGGTTGACTGTTTGAGGAGGAAGGGGGAGAGAGGGGGCCGTCTCGGCATTCTCTCTGAGGTCTGCATCCGTCTCTTTTAGCGGCACGGAGCGGTGCCGGACCTGCCAAGGTTCTTTGACAGAACCGCGCACAGTCTCTCCTTCCGCTCCCACTCGATCGCAGAGAATGCTCAGACGCATGCAAAGCAGTATTGCAGGAGAAGACACCGGCATAGCTTTCGAGGGCACCCCCACCGCCGCATTGTCCTAGGTCCTGCGGTCAAGCTGTTCGCCCTCACATGGTCAGAGTCTTCGGAGGGAACTCCGGTCAAGGACGAGGATATAGGAATTCCCCAAGTTGCCCACGACCATCTCGACCTTGAGTCCCTCATTGACAAGGAAAAAGCGAAAAAGAAGAAGGAGGAGGAGGAGAAGAAGAAGAAGAAGAAGAAGAAGAAGAAGAAGAAAAAGAACGCAAAGAAAAGGACGAAGAGGTAAGCTTTAAGAAGGGCAAGCGTGACCGAAAGCCTCCTCACAGACTTATCGAAGAGATCGAGGGGAAAAGAGCCAGAGCCCCTCAGAAGCACATGTACCTGAAGGCCGCTCTGAAGCCTGCAGGGGATGCCGATCGTCAAGGCCACCGTGACGGTGAAGTACGGCAGGGCCTGAGCCGGGCCCATCAGCCCCGTCTGTCGCCCTCACGTGGCTCCAGAGACTCATCGACGTGGAGAGCGACAAGCTCGACTTCGCGTACAGGGTGAGGGAGATGCTCGCGATGGAGATCCGTCTCCGTCTCCGCATTCTCTATGAGGTCTGCATCCGTCTCTTTCAGCGGCACGGAGCGGTGCCGGACCTGCCAAGGTTTCTGGTTTTGTGACTAGGCCAGACTTTCATGAATTATTCTGCACGAGGCTCCTGCAAGCAATGATGGAGCTAATAAAGACTGTCAGAAGACATAAAATTCGGTTTTTGTTCTCTTGCCGTTGATCGATAGTGCGCTCCAGTCAATTGTGATCCCAATGTACTCCTAGGCGTACCCCTACGCTGCAGCTCAATTCATCTATGACTTGATGCATGTCAAAACAAAAAAAAAGATCAAGTCGGCTCGTGGCGCCTCGTGCTGCGCTGTTGCGGTGTTAAGCGGTATTGTGCCTACTTTGCTAACTCGTTGACTCAAAAACCCAAAAAAAAAAATGAATATAACTCTAGAATACAACTATATCAAATCTATTGTTTTTAAATTTAAATTTTTGCTAGAATTGTTGTCTGCAACTATATCTGGCGGCGAGTCATCCAACATTTAAAAATCTTGTAAAACAGGGCAAATTTAATGTTATATTGAATTAATATTAGTATAATTGTTCCAGATAAAATTGAGCATAGAATCCCGACCTTGGAAAGAAACCAAGATGAGCAAAAGTTATACATCTACAGTTATAAATTCCTAATCGTTGCTAAACCGTATATTATAGTGATAGTGAACATGCAATAATAATAAAATAATAAAGCGTTTAGTCGCCGTTTACATCTTAATTTACACATATATTTAACTAAGATAGAAATTAAATGAATTAAGGCTAGCTGCAGCTGCTCTTTGTATTTTAAACTAGAGCCTAGACTAGAGCCTCAAGGTTAACATACAGGCAGGGCTACTAGTATGAAGCATATACAAAATTGTGATGATTATTGCGTTTTAGAGCTTGCATGAACGTTAAACGGAGTCTTTAAAAAAAAAAGACTCTTAAAAAAAGATATTTAGTCTATTAGTATTTAGTATAATTTAAATACAGTGAACCTTTAGTGTTTTTTAAAAGCTAAATAATCGGGTGAAAAAATATATATAATATACTGATTTTTGTGAATATTTATCTCTTGTGTTCTCATTCCAGGGTTTGATAATTGTTATTATGTCGGAATGTCTTTTTGCATCTGTATATGTTTATCTCAGTAGGTATCTGTCTGTCTTAGCTGTTGTCCGTCTGCTTTCTTAGCTGTCTTGTCTGCTTGTAATAGATGGAGAAGAAAAGGGGGTGAAAGGTTGAGATCAATTGGGAAAGAAGGGAAACGGAATCGGACGAGCACTGCCAGTTGGTTGGCAGAAGGGAGGAATAGGGGGTGGGCCAGAAAGAGAGAAAGGACACGTTGGAGCGAAGGGGGGAGAGAGTTGAGTGTGTGAAGAGATGGCGGGAAAGAGAGACAAAAAGACAACAAATAAAGAAGACGGGGAACAAAGCAGAAACACAAGCATCTATTCGAGAAGGTCGATCGAGGCATACAGACAGAGAGAAAAAATGGAAAAGGAGAGTCGAGACTCGACACTCCCTCAATACTCTCGGCTGGCCGGGTGGCTTGCCTGTTTCTCGCCACCAAAGAGAATCTGTAGTCTGCCCTTCTCATTGCCTTGCAAATTATCAAATTGTCAAACGCATCCAGTCAGTCAGTTTCACTTAAACAAACGAAAAAGACAAAACAAACCCTTTCCTTTATCCTCTTTCCCTCCCTCCGCTTTCGCTACCTACCGGCTGACTCCCCCTCTTCCCAACTAAGTGAAGACTCTCTCTCTCTCTGACTGTCTCCTCGTTCTCTTCCCAGGAGGACCCCACTGAGTCACCCGATCACTCACTCCTTGATCGTTCATGACTTCCTTCATTGCTCGCTCCCTTTCCCTCTAGGCCCTTTCCCCTTCGATCCCCTCGTCGATCCCTCCCGAGTGAGAGATGCACACACTTTTCTTTCTTTCTTTCTGGTCGGTCGACTCCCTGATTTCCTCTTCTTTTTTTTTTGTTTCCCTTGTG
Organism: Chromera velia; assembly: GCA_018398765.1. NCBI lineage: Eukaryota > Chromeraceae > Chromera > Chromera velia. The sequence continues at coordinate 8,371 of JAHBMJ010000514.1, read as the reverse complement.
TTCAACTTAGATCTGATTGAGTGAATCGGCAGTGAACAAGAAAAGAAAATACGGGATTGGTTAGGAAGCAATGAGGACCTGCTCTCCCTCTCCTTCCTATGGACTCACTCCTTTCTCTGTCTGCCTCATTGTCCCTAGCTCTCCACTTTTGATGGTTTATGACTCTGCAGCGTCCTTTGCGGCCAGCTTGGCAGCCTCCAGTGCCAGTGCTGAGTGGTTCTGTGCGCCCATGTCCACAGAGCCCCTCTTCAAGAGGGACCCTCTCCTCCCCCCTCCTCTGACTGTCTTCTGCATGTTGTTCCTCCTCTGCCCCGTCGCTGCTGCGACGCCCTGCTTGACGACGTTCTCAAACTTTGTCGTCAGCTCGTCGCACTTCATCAACAGCTTGTCGTACCTGCAGGTACGCGCAGAAAGAAGAATGTCAGTGGGCGCGCAGAAAAGAAGAATCGATTCACCGAAAAAAGAAACGACCATGGACAGCTCTCAAGTGCAGCTGAATGTACGCAAGCGAGAGCATCTCACGTCTGCCCGTGATTGACGCACGCAACCTCCCACGGAGGCATGCACTCACTCGTAGAAGAGTTGAGACGGCAAAAAGATAGGAAGAGAAGAGAGGATCGTGATCTGAAAGAGACTTGGACAGCGATACAGCTAGCTGCAGACGTGTTCCATCTGTTGGACATTATACATGCATACAGTGTTGTTAAGCCTTTGGACGCCACTTTTCTTTTGCATGGCAGGGTCTTATTCTGTGTCCTTTAGTCCTTAATTTCCGTCCTATTTTGTTTGCTGACTTTGTCTTTGCCTGATCGACAGTCTGCTCGAGTTTCTTGATCTTCTGCTGGTTTCTTTCGATCGTCTTCTCGTGCTTGACGTTCTCTGCCTGCAGCGTTGTCTTGTCTGCGTTCGTCTTCTGGAACTGCATCATCAATGCCTCCATCGTCCTCTCCATCTCCCCCATCTTCTTCTTCAAGGGACGAGCCTGGTCGTCCTTCATCTGCTTGAACAGCTCGGCCCTGCAGGCAGCAGGCATGCGTTTGAGTGAGTGGGCAGGTAGATACTCAGTCAGTCAGTTGCTCTCCCAATTGTGAATGGAAACGTGCATTTGTGTACGAATCCATTGTATTCGTCTATATCTGTGATTGTCAGTCCGTTGATTCAGAGCCCTCACATAGACAGCTCGAGAGAAGGTCGGGCGGCTGCGTTGGATGGTGACTGCTTCCTTCCAGTAAGGAATGCATGCCACCCAATTCAGAGGGAGGGAGAGGGGGGGAGAGACAGATAGAGATGTGCACTGCAAAGGAAGTGTTTGCACAAATATGCTCATGCACACAAGACTTCTTACGAAAGCCAAAGAGAGAGAGAGACGTCGATTGACTGGCGAGTTCCTCTGACCCTCCCCCCGCCTGAGACTGACCGTTCGCGTTCCTCCAGGAGGAGCAGCTCCATGTCTGCGAGTTTCGAGAGCCTATCGTCGTTGTCCTGCAAAGAGACAATTAAAAAAAAGAAGGGCAGAGAAATGAACAGACCATTTCAAGAAGATGGATTCAGAGAAATGGACGAGGCCAAAAAGAAGGGCAAATGTGATAATAAGAAGAGAGAAGGAGACATTTCAATTTGCCCAGAAGCAAAACACAGAGAGGACCTACAACTTACTCCCTCCCTCTTTTTCTCTATGTCTTTCTTTCTCTCCGACACACCCGCAGACACAGATAGACGGACCATCACACTCAAAGCAGCTAGCGGCGTACTGGCAAAAGTGAATGCACTCCTAGATTTTTCAGCATGTGATGAAAGGAAGCACGCGAAAGAGGCACTGTGCACACAGATGCTCTTTCTGACAGTCAACTCTCCGATCTCATTCACCTCTCTGCAGGCAGTCTCTTCCGCTTCGCCCACGAGAAGGGCATTGACAGCAAGCGACACCAATGATGGGAGAAACTCCACAACACTCCCTCTCAAGCTCTCTGTGCGGTGCGCCACAAAGCAAGAAAAGAAAGCTGCCCACTGACTTTCTTGAGCCGCTCGATCTGGTTCTCGAGCAAGGCCTTCTCCTCGGGGGGAGTCGACCCCTCCATGCTCATCAGTTCATTCACCGTATTCACCTGAATTCAAAGAGGCGTACGGGCAGGGAGAGAGAAGAGGTACAAAGGAGACTGCATGGGTAGGGGTCGTGATCGTCAGAGCGCCCTTTGGTTGCATGCGTCAAGTCTTGGTGCTGCATATAGTGCTCAATTCTACTGCCGATACTGAACAAGGACCCGAGGATGCGGAGGCAGAACAGGCGAATCAGTTCAAAAGAGAACGAGCTGACAGGCAGGAAATATCCGCACATGGCTGGACAGAAAAAGAGGACGACTGGACAGAACGCGTGGGGGTGCACTCATGAGGAACGTACACAATGCACAGCTAGGATGAAGGAAAGAAAGTCCTGATATATGTCCCGCAACTGACTGACCTCGTTGGAGAGGTACTCGATCTTCTCCAGAGCCTCGAGCTTGAACTTCTTCAGTTCCTCACACTCTGCGATCAGCTCTTCCTCCTTCGACAAAGCGGGGGCTCCAACCTCTGCGCCTCCCTTCTCCCTCCTCGCTCTGGCCTCCTTGCGCTTCCTCAGCCTCTCGGCCATCGCATTCTGCTGGACAGCGCGCTCGGCCTCCAGTGTGCTGTCGAGGTTGGCCACCTGAAAGTGAGAAGGGATGGGAACCCGAGGACATTATTTTGCATGCTCGGCAGAAATGGGAGGAAATTCGGGGAAAAAGGGAAGGGAAAGACCAAAAAAGGAGTGTCACAAGAAAGCATTTTTTCAATTACAATCCCTCCCCGGATTGACGGATCCACGGACTGTATGACTGTCCGACCCACAGACTATCTGACTGACTCGACTCATTGACTGACGTGACTGACTGACCTGCTTCGAGTGTTCGTCCAACAGTCGATCCCTGTCGTCTGCGTCCGATGCCCTTCTTCCTCCGAGCTGCTTGTTCAGCTTCGAGGTGATCTTATCGACCTGCAGGGAGCAGGCAAACAGGGGATCAAACGAACAAAAGAGGGAATGGTGGATGCAAAGGAAGAATACGATAGAATTCTTGCATTGCGCCACGATCAGAACGCAAAGAAAATCATCTGATGACTCTGAGCTCGCTGGAAGTGTAGCATGGAAAACAAAAAGTCTGAAAAGAGAACAGATGACAGAGAATGTCATCAATCAATCCACTTCGACAGACAGAGAACCAGCATGAAGCTAAACATCGAAAAGAGAAGGAGGGAGGCAGAAAAACCGAACGCTTCCCGTGACAGTCGAACAGACAGACGGAAAGGAGACATGCCAGTCCCCCCCCGTACCTCCTGGTTTGTCTTCTCTCCCCCCTTCTCCTTGGGGCCCTCCTGGATCTCTGTGCAGATGAGGGAGCCTGCGTCCTGCCCGACCAAGGTGGCCAGGTTCTGGAGGTCCTCGATGGCCGTCTGGAGTTTCGTCCAGAGTGTTTCGTTCTCCTCGTCCTTTCTGGCCATCTGGTCGAGGAGCTGGCGGTTGCCGTTGCGGAGAATCTGGAAGGAGTGGGGCGGACAGGGGTCGAGCAAGGGAGGAAAGTCATGGGTGACGGGTGAGGAGAGAAGAGAAGGGGAGAGAGAGGAAGAAACGGAGCCAAATCAAGCCGAACTGGGAAGCTCTCGTCATTTGGTTTTGTTCCTCTGCGTTGGTCTGGAAGGAACTCGTACTTTCAAATTCCCAGGTGGACCCCTAGATTTTTGACTTCGTAGTCTTTATGCACGTCACTCTGAAAGGATGTTCAATTAATTTTTGCTTTTCCATTTCGAAAGCTCTAAAATGTGCGACAACCTCTGGGAGCACATATGGATATTTTGTACTTTCAAAGAGGGGAGAGGTCCGTTGAAGATGAACAAACCAAAATCAACAGCCAAGACAGATAGAAGAAAAGCATCTGCATCCGTTTTCATATTTCCGGTGCTATTTTTGATATCAATGCAGACAGAAATTGGAAGAAAAAGACAGAGAAGGACACAGAACCAGACAGAGAGTAGAGGCGTATTGGAAAAGAAAAGAAAATGTCGGCTCACCTCCAGTTCTGTCTGTGCGCTCTTGAGTTGGGTCTCTGCCTTTTCGAGATTGTCCTTCTTCTCTGCCTCCTCGTATTCCTTCAGCTCGCTCAGCTCAGCCATGTCTGCAGCGTCTGCAAGCAATTTCGCGTTCTCCTTCTCGAGCTCGGACACTTTGCCCTCGAGCTTTGCCACCTGTCTCCTTAGCTCGGAAATCTGCTCAGACTGCAGACGCAGTTCCTCCTTCTTGTCGACTAACTCGTCCATCAGGGCAAGGAGCTCGTCAGATGAGGCTCCGAGGTCCCCGCCCTCACTCACAGCCAAAGACTTACGCTCCGCCGCATCGGCGGCACCAACCGGACTGACGCCACCCCCCGCATCTGCAGCACCTCCAGCAGGCTCCGCAGCTGCGCCGCCACCGCCTCCCGAGGGCGCTGGTGCGGCTTCAGGCTTGGGTGCGCTCTTCTTCTCGTCCTCCTGTGCCGCAATAACGGCCCCCGAAGGCAACTCCCCCCCCAACTCCTCCACCACCTGTTCGAGCGCTTTGATGTATTTCTTCTGCTGCTTGATCGTGAGCTCGGCCTTGTCGAGAAGGAGCTTCAGCTCTTCCACAGAGCGCTCCTGGTTCACCTGCACATGCAGAGGAAAGAGGGAGGGAAAGCAGGGGTTGCGTGATATTTGAACGAAGTCTTGTGCGGTCTGAGCCTAGAGAGTGCTCCTGGACTCCTGTTTTTGGTGACAGAAAGAAAGCCAGGAGGCAGTAAAAAAAAAAGGAAGCGAAAGGACCCTTCCTTCCTTCCTTCCTTTCCTTTTTGGATCATTCAGGAAGAAGAGGCAGCACAGGAGAGAAGAAGTTAGATCAAGCAAAAAAGAAAAGAAAAAAAATGATCGCCCGTGAGAGAGGGACTCATGCCAGCAACAGGCAAAGGAGCTGATGCAAACTGGAAAGCAGCAACAAGCTATTTCTCAAGACATTCAGTCAGTCTTTCACCTTGAGTCTCCCACCCTCGGCCATCTAGAAAGTCGTTCCGAATGTTTCACTTTGGGCACATCTTCACAGACTGAGCCTCCCGCTCAACAATTGTTTTGCTGTTCGACTTCCCAACTCACCTTCGCGTTGTTCTTGATGCTCTTTGCCCTCATTCCGAATCTGAGGGTGGACACGGTCTCGACTTCGTTGAACACAGAGGGGGAGCATGCGATCTGAACGAACGAAGAGAGAGAGAGAGAGAGAGAGAGAGAGAAAGACAGACAGAGAGAGAGAGAGAGAAGACAGAGAGAGAGAGAGAGAGAGAGAGAAAGAGAGAGAGAGAGAGAGAGAGAGAGAGAGAGAGAGACAGACAGACAGAAACGCAGCAGGAAGGTTCAGATGCAAACAAACAGACAAAGAAAGGAAAAGAAAGAAAGAGACATAATGCACTCAAAGAACCTGAGCAAGAAAGAGGTTCACAATCGGACAGATCGACACGCAGAAGAGGATTCACTCGCGTTGCGTCTCCATCTCCATCATCATAGCATCATAAGGAATTGCAGACATACGAATCCACTTCCAAACGAGAGTCAGTCAGTCAGTCAGTCATTCAGTCAGTCAGTCAGTCAGTCCAGTCAGTCAGTCAGTCAGTCAGTCAGTCAGTCAGTCCAGCCAGTCAACCAGTCAGCCAGTCATTCAGTCAACCAGTCAGCCAGTCATTCAGTCAACCAGTCAGCCAGACAACTGCTGACTCAATCAAAAACTCAAAAACCAACGACGCGTTCAAGCAGACAGATCAGCAGTTGCCGTCCATCTGTTTTTCCAATTCTTCTATTGATATCTGACTCAGTGGACTGACAAGGAGGCAGGTCTTTGCGTTTCCTCCGAGGGACTCTGTGAGGATTCTGGTCAGCTTGGAGTCTCTGTATGGCACGTGCTTGATCTTGGGGTCGGTGAGGGCGTTGATGACGTTTCCGAGGGCAGACAGGGACTTGTTGATCATCTTCGCCTCCTCAAGGGTGTCACCGGCAGCTCCGGTCTTCCCAACCTGCATATTCATATTCATACATGGTGGACGGATGAAGGGGTACACATGTAAAGGAGGCAAGAAATGAATGGACAAAGCCACAAAGATGCTTGACTAACCAGCAGTTATTGGAGTAAACGAAGAGCATCAGATAAGCGGAAGGCCACTCACTTCTAGGACGAGTTGGCTGTCCGGGAGAAAGCTCAAATGAACGAGTGAATAGGAGAAAAGGCGAACGGACCCACATCGGGCAAAAACGTGGAAGGGGAAACAGAACGAGTTCGGAGACAGAACTGACTGACTGACTGACAGACAGACAGACAGACGGGCTGACTGACCTTCTCAGACCCTGCGAGATCGACCAGGAAAAGTTTGCCTGCCTTCTTCGACATGTCGTGTTTGTTCTGCTGTCCCACCGTCACCATGAACAGAAGGTGACTTCTGGAGCTGGTGGCATTCATCGCAGTGTACGCCACACTTCTGTGCTTGTGTCCAGTGTGCAACAGGTCAAACACATCCTGCTCGCATGTCACAAACTCCTCGGTCACGTCTGCCAGATACACCCCCCTTGCCTTGTCCTCGTGGACCTTCAAATTGTCCCTTGGAGGTCGGGGGTCCAGCAGATCTCTGATGGCCTCCTTGTAGATTTCCACAATCGAACACTTGATGGAGAACTCAATTGCTTCGTCGGCGTTGTCGATCGTCTCGAAAAGCGTGGCGACCATTCTGGGAATGATGCCCATCTTGTCGGGATCTGTCGGAATACCCTCCATTGTGAAGGTCTTGCCTGCACCTGTCTGACCTGCAGTCGCACGTTGGCAATGTGTGTTATAGAACAGAAAGAGATCGATGAGAATATAGTGGAGGTCTTCTCGTTCTGTCTGACCTGCAACCAAAGTGGGTCCACGGCTGACATTGGTTTAAGAAAAATCATAGAAACAGAAGAAACTAGACCAAAGCGGGCTGCTGACGAGCAGAATCCAGCATTTTCCGTTTTCATCTGACCCCCCTTGACCCATCACGCACAATCACAACGCAAACGCATGCAGACCCACCATACGCAAAAACGGTTCCGTTGTATCCCTTCAGGACTTCCTCAATGATGGGAAGCGCTGTGGCCTCATAGACGGCCTTCGAGTGCGCATCTGGAGAGAAGATTCTGTCCAGTGTGAACCTTCTCTCCCCAGAGGGCTGGTCTGGGTCGTTGCCCAGGATTTTCACTTCGGTGTCTGAGAGGAACTGGCAACAGGTGTTCCCGCCAGTCTCACTTTGCTCCCTCTGGTTAAGGGGACGGAAACGCGCCACCACACGCACGCTCGTCATACTGACTGCGTCCTTCTTTTCGCTTTTCTGGACCCTTACTGCACGCACGCAAGAGGGGGGGAGGGGAGAAGGCAGCATGTATGTATGCACCCAGGACGATACGTGCATACGGAGAGACACGCACGCATATGCAACTCCAGCGGGAGAGGAGGAGACACAGAGAGAATGCATCTCAGAGAAAACGCGTCGAACCTCTATGCGGCTCGTCAGAGAAAGGCAAACGGAGGGGCCCTGACTTCACATTTGGGGCATTGCCTTGTCCCTTCCGATTTCGCCTTACCTGTCTAACAACCCTCCTTGAGAAGGTTCGCCTTCACGCACGCACTTTTCTCCTCTGAACTGCGACCGGTCGGTTCGTGAAAGAAGAGCCTCTCGACGTCTTGAGAGAGGGAAAGAACAAAGGTTCAACCAGTCCGGTTCAGTGCTGCAGTGTCGGAATTAAGGACTTCATTGAAGGGTAGAGATCGATTGCATGCATGCAGGTCAGGTCGCGGTTCGATCGCTCCGGCCGCCGCTTTTTCACATTAATAAGTGCCTTAATTAGTGCGGTTTTGAGGTTTCCGTCAACCTGTGCATGGATCGATCATGCACGTACGTGCATGCATGTTTGGAGATCGATGCAAAAAAAGAAAAATTTCAATTCTGGGGCCTCTGTCACGCATCGCTGCAGATACAAAAAAAAAAATTATTTGCATGCATGCATGCATGCACGAAATTTCCATTAACAAGTTCGGACGCGCATACCCTGGACATTAATTTGTGTGCATTTTTATAAAAAATAAATTATAGATGCATTCAACTTTAAAGAAATCTAGTCCTGAAGAAAATTTACTTTTCAAATCATTTACTGTCATTTAACATTGACATGAAACTTTTCTTTCCTTGCAATTTGTGACACAAAGTCTGATTTCTCTGTTCTCTCCCTGGGTGCACCGCTCATCTCCAAAGCAAGGGGGGTATGCGGGGTTTGCACGACAGATTTCACACTGCGT